>JAMOIN010001870.1:0-41267 GCA_024666655.1 Dascyllus trimaculatus
AGAAAATAAATATTGATTAGGAAACTTATGAAAACCCAGTGACAGATTGTGACTCAGGGTCAAACAGCATCAGTTCCCTATATCTTTCTGAAGCAAAGAAAGCATGAATCATTTGAACCATTTGTTTTCAGACTGAATTATCCACTGATGGACAGACGTCACCTCATTAGACTGACAGACCAAAGACTTCCTCCTGTTCTATCACCTTTCTTTTATGAATAATCCCTACTACCTGACAGGACAGCCTGGAGCAGCTGAAAATAGAGTCCACTCTGTGGCTCTGTCTCTCTCACCACGATGGTTCCCTCCTTGCCGTGGTTGCGGTGATACTGAAGCAGATCTTTGAAGGGAAAGTCACAGATGACGTCTGAGTTGAGGACGAAGAACGGCTCGTTGTCGACGTTCAGCAGCTCTCGAGCCAAAGCCAGCGGCCCCGCTGTAGAAACACATTCATGTCTCAACTTTATCAAGTCCAGTCTCTGCAGAACTAAACTACATTTGTCCTGAAGCAGATGTGTGTTTGGATCCCGTTCTTCCCAATGGAGAGACGTCTTCCACAGCATACAGTGACATTTTAGAATAAAGTGTGCAGTTTGGCCTTCTGCTGTTTAAATATCAAAGCAACCCCATGCACAAATATTAGCCCAACTAATGTGGGAGAACTCAACTTGTCTGAGATGAACAGAAACTCACCGGTTCCCAGAGGCTCCTTCTCATGAGACAGAGAGATACGAATCCCGAGCTGAAGAGAAAACAGAGAAACGTTCAGCTCGATAATCATGTCCATCACACTCATTAGATCAAACACATCAGATGGAGAAAAACGTTCAGGAAGGATTTGGACATGAGAGCATGATGGCAAAAAAACTGAACACATCCAAGGTCCTGAGCAGAATAAGAACACTTCCATTGCTGTATCCCCTTCTAAAGACTAATCACCAACTATTGTTTACGCTGTAAAAATAAAAAGTAATAACGGTAGCCAAGGTGACAAAAATACCGTAACATGATAAAAAAAGAATCATCTTATAAAAATGAAGTCAGGAGTGATTTGATTAAAATGTGGTTAAATTACATTTTCTAGCCTTAATTTTACATGAGATCCAGTGTATGTTTAGTGTTTTTAATGGTTAAAGGATACACACACACACACAATTATATTTTATCTTAGGGTTATTATATATAGTTTTAGTTATACATATATATAGTTATATATGTGTGTTTTATATACTGTATATATGTGATTGTGATTCAAGTCATTACCGTCAGAGGTATCTTTATGCTGTCACCTCCTGGAATAGAAACTCTAGAACTTGAGTTCCACCAGGAAGGTTTTGGCAGCGCACCAGTTGTTTACCACCTTTAGCAGGCTAGCAGGTTTAGCCTGTAAAGCTGCAGACACTGTGTGACTGTTATGAGTCCTGTACGACTCACACTCCATGTTCTAATTCCTGCAGCCAGAGCCTGTGATTGTGGTGCTCAGACTAGATGTCAGCTCCAACAGTTCAGTAAAGTTGATCACAATAAGACGGCTGTCCTCAGTGCTGACAGAAACAGCGTTACTTTGTGTAGCTCTAAACCTAAAACTGTACTACTGGCTTTATTGGTTAATTATATACATTAAACATCTCATCTGTTTTATACTGGAGAGTTAACAGCTCCAAGTCTTTTCTTATTGTCAGTACGCAGAATTTTAGCACCTTCAATTTTACAGTAACAAATTTGACCAACTACACACTTTTCCATCCATCCATCCATCAGTTATCTACACACCGCTTAATCCTCTGTAGGGCCGTGGGGGGGGCTGGAGTCTATCCCAGTCGACTGGGGCGAAGGTCGCCAGCCTATCGCAGGCCTACACATAGAGACAGACAACCCAAGCCCACTCTCATTCACACCTATGGACAATTTAGAGTCATCATTTAACCTCAGCATGTTTTTGGACTGTGGAAGGAAGCTGGTGAAAATCCTCACTACACAGGGAGAACATGCAAACTCCACACAGAAAGATCCCAGGCGTCCTAACCAGGGCATGAACCAGGGATCTTCCAGCTGTGAGGCGACGCTGCTAACCACTGAGCCACCATGCAGTCCCTAGACACTTTTGAAAACTAAACACTTCTCATGGTTTTTATTTTTTTAACATAAATGTAAAAAAAAAAGTTCACCTCTCAGCATTTTGTGCTCTTAAAACAACAACTCCAAGCCAAGGTTAATATTAAACAGTGAGTTCTGTGTACCATTACTCCCCCTACATTGCTGTGTATGCTCTATCAGTGTGTCAGGGTGCTGGTCTGTTGTACGTACTCTCTGCTCCTGGACTCTCATCTCTCTCTCCAGCAGCTCTGACATGTAGCTCACAGCCAGAACCACGTGGTCTACACCAGCCTGCAAGCACACACAATGACCAAACAGTAAAGCTCAGAAGAACCTGTCAGCAGTACAGTCAAACACCTCCTCCTTACCTTGACCAGCGCCTCCACCTGGTGCAGCAGGATGGGTTTGTTGCAGAACTCCACCAGCGGTTTGGGGACGCTCAGGGTGAGCGGTCGCAGCCGGGTCCCGTAGCCCCCAACCAGGATCAGAGCCTTCATGCTTGTGCTGTTAGCAACAGTTACCAAGGTGGACAGAGTTCATCAATACCAAGGCGTCAACCTGCCTGAAGAGGAAGAAGACAAAGCTACAATGATTAAAGAAGCAGATGTTTTACAAAGCAGTGGCAGTGAATATGACGTGCTGGTAGATTACTGACTCTGAATAACCTTCAAATAAAGCTTATTTTTATTACTCTGAAGAGCTTATTTGTCACATTCAGCATCTCAAGTCCAGCAAACTGCCTCTGAAATGAATGAATCAAATGTTAATTACAACCTGCGAAACAAAAAAGATCCACATTTTCTCAGTGGTTCATGACCTACATAGTTTATTATATTTTATATTTTCATACAAAAAATGCTTGCTTGAGTGTTACAAAAACAGCAACGATCACATGCAGCCATCTTTCTATGCAGCCATCAAAGTATGAGTCAAACCTGAAAAACAGGTTAAGACTTCAGGGAGATGGGCACAGTCACTGTGTCTGAGCACAGCAGCTCAATCTGTCACTGATGGTAGCAAGTCTAAAAATAGAGCGTTTATCATGACAGTTGGATGACATCACGTTAAAAACTTAACTATTTATTCTTTAGGAGGAATGACTGTCATGTTTCTCCACTCCCACAATTTCATTTAGCAGATGCTTCCATCCAAAGTGTTGAAATCTGAGAGTAGATACAACACAAGCAGGATCTAGTCAGAAGAAAACAACCTGGATAAAAGCCACAAAACAAGTTCAAGTGTGACAGGACTTTGGAGCTCACAGGCAATTCAAGAGGGAATAGGAAAAACGTTTTGCAGTCTACCAAGTGCAACAGTGTTTAGTAAAGAGCTGGGTCTTTAGTTTTTTTCTTAAAGACTGAGAAGGGCTCTGCAGATCAAACAGAGCGTTGAATGCTTAAATAACATCCATCAATCTATTCATCCATTATTTATACACCGCTTAAACCTCGAATCCTCCTCCATGAATTCTTAGAGTCGTGGGATGGCTGGAATCTATCCCAGCTGACTCAGGGTGAAGGCAGGGTCTATCCTGGACAGGTCACCAGTCCATCACAGGGCCACACATAGAGACAGACAACCACTCTCATTCACACCTACAGACAATTTAGAATAATCAGTTAATCTCAGCATATTTTTGGACTGTGGGAGGAAGTTCAAGAACCAGGTGAGAACCCACGCTGCACAGGGAGAACATGCAAACTCCACACAGAAAGACCCCGGGCCCAGATCCGAGCCAAGAACCTTCTAGCTGTGAGGCAAGAGTGGACCACCGTTAAGAAACACAACTGATTTTCCTTTAGCGCCGCCTGAAACCTATTTAGAAGAGCATCAAAAATGAGTCTCTGCAGGAAAAACTCTGCATCCAACCATCAGCTCTGCCTGCTCATCCTTTAGATCAGAGGAGCCGACACTGAGCAAGAAGCAGGTGTAATCCTCAAACAAGGATGGTGAACAGAGATTTAACTACTCACATCTCTGTTTGCATCCCTGTTTGGGTCAAATAACAAAAACACCTGGTGAAACTTGTTAAAAACCAAAACGTTAACTTTGATTTTAGGAGGAGTGGCACAGATTATATCTTTTGAAGATTATAAATATGGTAAAAAAAAATAAAAAAAAAAAGTTGGTTAAAGCACCATCCAGATCATTTAAGTTTTCCCTATTACAAAATTCTGACAAAGTCACTTTTGAACTTTTTAAAGCTGAATCAAGCCTCAATTCTTCAGCAGATGAGCCTATACCAGGAAACACGTCTCGTTAATGAACCGTATTCAGGCTGTTAGTCATGGTGTTGTCTTAGATCACATGATTTCATTCATTCTTTATAGACGTCTGGCTGTGCACCAGTGTTACTGTCCTATTTAAATCCCACTGTAGTGTGTACAAAGCCACAGGGGGAACCACAGATTAAAACTAATTCCGACTCCACGGGAGCTGCTAACTTAGCCGTGTTAGAAACACAGTGTTATCTCTATGTGTGAAAACTTTCGTGTTTGAGTGTGAACATTGAGCCCAGAGACTAACACAGACTGCGCTCATGTTTTGGTCTCATTGAACTCACACTGATTGCATTTAGCCCACGTTAGCTGAGCGAGCTAACTTGCCTCCGACTTCATCTCCAGCAACAAACCGACTGCTGACTGGTTCGCGCTCGGCTGTTAGAGTCTTCAGTCTGTGTTTGAGTGAATTAAGAGGATAAAAACTTACCTGGATTTTTTCAGCTGAAGTCCTCAGCAGGTTTGTGAATCACTGAAACTCTCGTAATGACACGTAAGATCGTTCAAACAAGAATTCCGTGTTTGTTTCCGGTGCCGCCGCAGTGCGTCAATTACGACATCGTCACACGCACATTGTCCGGCCCGACTTTTCAAAATAATACTAGAGTTTTTTTGGACAATATTTGAATGTTTTTCTTTTGATAAATAAATAATCCCTTTCATGTGACTTTTTAAAAACTCAATGAAACCTTAAAAATTGTATTTGCTATGTAATTTTACATGGACCCGTTTGTTAAATGACCGATATCTTGTACAATTGCACAAGTTTTAACAGCAAAATGGATGAATGAATGTGTTTTAATCAGTGTAACATGTCTTTAAACATCTATCTATCTATCTATCTATCTATCTATCTATCTATCTATCTATCTATCTATCATAAGTTATGGCGTTGACTTTACGCATGTAAATCTATTTCATGGAAGATTATTCATGTTGTGGTGGTTGCCGACTTGCCGTTTTGTTTTTGTTTGTTTGTTTTTTACGCTTTGTCTTTGCAAAACAAACAAACGGAAAAATCGATCAACGGCTCTTGAATGGAACAGTGCATATAATCACTGACTGCCGACGTGAAAATGTCTTTAAAGATCAACCCTACTGCAAATGGAAAGGTAATATCAAGCATTTATTTTAAAGGCCAAATCGTTCCGTTTCTGGTCTGAACGGTTACATTCTGGGGATCTTACCGGTTGATCCTTACTGCCGTCGTTGACTTGGGGATGTTTAAATTAAAAGGAGTCTTGAATGAAAACCCCAAATATCCCCGTATTACACAGTGAATTCAGAAGATGTTATAGTCTTTAAAATTCAAAAAAAGAATACGTCAAATGTCATGGATGTCACACCTATTCCGTCAACTTTATCTCAACTGTCTTAAGCTCCCCTGACATATTACATAATGGTATGACCCACACACTATTGCCCCGCCCCTTCATTACTTCTGACCAATCAGAGAAAAACAGCGTGGCGGTGGAAGCTGGATGAAGCATCGCCGATTTACATAAGAGGATGGGAAAAGTCACATCAGTCAGTGATCTCTCAGTCTGACAGCTTTTAATGTATTTATTTTTCATGTTTTTACGACATACTTTGCACTTCTACTATTTTTATTCTATACTTTATCTTTTATATGCTTTTTATTCTTATACTCTGTCATTTTCTCTTGTTTCAATTTAATTATTTTCATAAATTTGCAGGCACTTCATTCAACTTGTCCGTGTTGTTCTAGATTTAAGTAATTGAGATCATGTTATTTTGTCGCTTTGCTGTGTTTTGTGTTTTATTTTTTACCTTTACCATTTGTATTCAACTCTTCTCCTGTTGTTTTTTTAGTGTATTTGTTGCAAACAGAAAGCAGGTCAACAACTGTGGAAGTTAATGCTGTTAAGTGAAGCTTTATTAAAAAACTAAAAGCCCCACTGAGCAACATATATGTCCATAATAATAAATACTTATAATAAAATGTTGATATTTATTCAATAATCATGTCACAGCAGAATTAAGTCTTTGATAACAGCTGCATACGAGGAAAAACCAGCAGGAATCATTACTTAGATTCCCTTTTAAAAACAAGAATCGTGCAATTAATTGCCTTTCACACCTCAACACTGAATATCAGTGAGGAAAAGTCACTATTGTCTAAAAAGGACTGTAAATAGTGTCATATAAACTTAATCGCAACAATCCATCATGCTGTAGTTGAGACAGTTCTCCTCATTTCTCTGTTGGTCAAGGCTTCTGTTGACTGTTCTTCAGCAAACCTGCAAGAACACATTTTAAAGCATCAAAAGGTAAAATGCGGCAGCCGGTTCTCCAGCAACCTCGAGTTTGGAGGTCAGACGTTCCAGATCAGGTCACAGACCAGGGCGATGTGGTCAGAGGGGTGAGCCACGCTGGGCAGAGCCTCGTAGGTGGTGACCTCCTGGTGGCTGGGCAGAGGAATCACCTGCTCCACCTGCACAGACACAGCTGGACGTTAGCTTCAGTCAAGCTGCAGTGATCCATCTTTGCCACATTATCACCGGTTTCTCTCAGGACTTAAAATGGCTGATGGGTTAAAACATCCAAAAGCATCAGGAGCCCTCTGCTCAATCATCTCTGAATGGCTTGAAATACCTCTATCACAAACTATGGATATTTAAAATGGTATCTGTGATATTTCAAGTACGTTTGGAGATATTTTTAAAAAACATTTCCAGTCAGCCTACTTTTAACTCTCTTTCACTTGGATTAGACCAGGGGTGTCAACATCCGGTCCTCGAGGGCCACAATCCAGCATGTTTTAGATGTCTCCCTCTTCCAACACACCTGATTCACATGATCAGCTCATCATCAAGCTCTGCAGAAGCCTGATAACGATCCTGATCATGTGAATCAGGCGTGTTGGAAGAGGGACACATCTAAAACATGCAGGATTGTGGCCCTCGAGGACCGCAGTTTGACACCCCTGGATTAGACCATCTGCCAGTATTTTTGTTCTTGTGGTACGACCTGTCATAACAGCTAAATCAGTTTTGAAAGTAATGTCAAAGTCATGTAAATAAGATGCAAGAATTCAGGTAAGGTATTATGTTAAAATTAAAATGAAATTAAATATCCTTTTTTAACTTTTGTGAACGTGATGTGAATTTGACATTTACAAATCCAGACTGTCGTTTACAAAGGCATTGTATAAACACAGTCTGGTGATATTAACACCTCGACCGGCAGGAAAATGGAACAAATAAAGACCTCACTGGCTGTCCAGCTGTGATCTGGGGGACAGACAAACTGTCTCGTTACACTGAGGTCCTTGACAGAGGTTCAGAATATTTTCAGGGAGCTTTAATAATGAAACTGGTGTACAGTTATACAGTAAGGTATACAGTTCTGTAACGGTGCCCATCATGGCTCCGTAGCTAGTGGAAAAGGAAACTGGTCCCTGGGATGTTCACTAGTTAAGCCAGTTTTGAACCAGCACTACAACTAATCCTGAACTACTACCTGGTTAACACTGGTGGAAGCAGATAATTAACAGTGTTGGATCGTGTTGTTTTCATGACTAGCATTAGTACCTGCATGCTGTCCGGCTGTATAAAGATGTAGTCCAGGCAGCCGTGAAATCCGCCAACATAGTTGGTGTAGGCCGGCTGACCGCAGGCGCTCAGCAGAGAGGGGAAGGTAGAGAGCAGCTCCATGCTGCAGGACTCCTCCGGCCCAGAGCTGCTCCAGTCTGCATGATGCTGAGGAACCACAGCCTCACTGAGCAGCTGGAACACACCTGTGACCAGACCAACAAACAGGACTCACACAGCGCCACAAGGAAGACCGCTGCATTTTCTAACACAAGATTCACCAGGTCAGTTCTGTCTGACAAACATCCAAACCTGCCCTGACCCTCAAGACTTGATGGATGTAAAATATTTAACTCAGGAACACATTAATGCAGGATAGGCAGGTGTGATCAAAAATGTATTGGAAAGAGTGAGACAGGGCATTTGAATGTCAGATTTGCTCAAGTTGAAACCAAGTGGTTCTATCTACATGGTCTGTTTTCTATGTGCAGAGCACATATTAAATGTCAATACCACAGTAGATCATGTTTATGTAGTTGTGGGAATCCAAAGTCATAATCTCCCTGCCTGCAGCTACACTCTGATCATCAGGCGTGTCTGAGTTGGACCGCTCCCTCTCCACCAGCCGCCTCGTCTCTCTCCTCATTTTAGTTTTTAAAATAATCAGCAATAAATTATTTCATTATTCCAACACGGTAACAGAAAAATGGATTGGTTCACACATCAGGCAGAGGAGACTGAGAAAACTCAACCCAGATAGCCAACACAACAGCTTCCTGTCTGGCTGGAGGGTCACCAAATCACCCTAATGATCCTCATGTACTTGTACAAATGAGAACATATGAAATTTTAACTGGCACACTCATACAAAAGTTGCATATGCAAACATTCAGGTTGCAGTCTGGAGCCCTGAGAGGTGTTTTTCTTCTTTAATGTCAGTTCAATAAGCTTCAGCTGAAGTTGATGAGGCTGCTCTTGCCGCAGAGTTACCTGAGTTTGGGGTGGAGTTAAAGTCACCACAAAAGAGCAGTGGGGCATCAGGTGCGACCTCGCTGACCACACGACTCAGGTGTTGCAAAGCCACACCCATCTGGACCAAGCGAACATTCCCCCCTTTAGAAGAGATTAATTCAGTTTTTAGAAGTCTGTTCTTGCACAGATCATCACCCTGCCGGCTGATATCGGTGCCTCAGCTGTGTCGTTTTACCTTTGGGGTGCCAGTACAGGTGAGTGTTGGCCACACAGACCTTCCTGCCTGGTTTACTGACATCTTCAAGCACGCTGACCTGAGGAGAGACAAAGGATTCACACAGTGGGTTAAAGATGGATCAAAAATGATTTTCATTATTGAACAAACTGCTGAGTGCCATTTCAATTTAAAAACTCTTGCTCCTTTTTCTCCCCATTTAAACTAGCAGAGATTAGATGTTGCATTTTTGATGATCCCAACCAGATCAGAAATCTTTTACTAGCCAACAAACACATTTTAATTCATCTGTTTGTAGACAAACAAAAGTTGTAAGATACTTTGTACACAAAAACATTTTAATTGGCTTAAAAAAAAACAACATCACAGGATATAACATCCTTTCCTGATTTAAATTCCCAGATATATCACAGATATACGACCACAACATCCTCATTGGTATCTATGACCTCCATGTTGTGAAACTATTGTATTTGTTCCAATAAATTTCAGCTGGTATGAAAATCTATTTGTCGTGACCCAAAACTGCCTTGAATACATAATCCGTCAGCAACAAACTGTGTGATTTGTGATGTAAAAGGCCTGCATCTAGTCCAGACTGCTCTCAGACAGGTGAGCAGTAGTACCTGTAGCGAGGTGGACCTCTTCAGGATCCTGTCCTTCAGGGTGCTGTTAGCAGAAACCCTCTCCAGCAGATCAGAGTGGATGGGGTCAGAGGTCAACGCCTCGCTCAGCATGATGTCATGACGGCTCAGCAGCCGAAACTTTGACCTGAAACACGCAAGATGTCGTTCAGTAAGTAAGATTTACAGTAATATGGTTTCCTAAATCAACACGATGAACTCTTGATGTTCTTCCAGCTTTCCTGAAAAATGTTTGCAGTGAAGGAGGAAAAAAGTATCCTCCTGAAAGAGGCCATCAGGGAACAATGCTGCCATGAATGGGCTCCATGGTCTTGTTTAGGTAGGTGCTATGTGTCAGAGTGACATCCACATGAAAGCAGGACCCAGCGTTCCCAGCAGAAGGTTGGTCAAAGCAGAGGCCTTCCTTGGACCACTTCTGGTAGAGACTAACCACTGCATAATGGGAACACCTCACAACACCCGCCTTCTTAGAGATGCTCTGACCCAGTCATCACAGACTGTCTAACTTACCCAGATTCTTAAACTGCTCATTTTTCCTGCAAAAAGCAACTTCATCTTCAACAACTGACTGTTCACTTGTTGTCTAATATAGGCCACCCACTGACCAAAGCCATTCTAAAGATTTAACCAATGCTGTGCACTTCACCTGTCAGTGGTCTTCATACTGTGGCTGATCAGTTTACAAGGGAGCGCTTGTTATGAAATGACAGGATGTTATGTGGTGGTGGGCTTCATTACTGTGGCCATCATCAGTAATGCAGTCATAGATCCAGAAGTGTGTCCTGTGGTAAAGTGACAAACCTGCTCAGCTTCAACTCTGGTCTGCACTTTACACCTGCAGGTTTAAACATGATGATGTCGCCACCAGCAGGCAAACATGTGCATATTTGAAGATTTACATCATTATCACGATGTCAGTAAACTCTATATATTTAGGGATAGAGTTAATTTTTTTATAAAATAAGATTTAAAAAAGTGCAGATTATGGCCAGCGTTGGACCTGACCTGCGGTAGAAAGTGGCCAGTCCTTCATGCTGCTTCTCTTTTATCCTGAAAACACCATCCAGACCGAAGGCATCCATAGCCGGAGTCAGACTGTCCATGAACACACCTGAAGAGTCCAGAAGACATGCAGACGGTCAGAAGACAAACTCACACATCCAGATGATGGTAACTTTATAGATGATCACAGCGGCTCCTCCTCTGATAACAATTTTCAATTTTGCAGTAATAAAATTCAAAGCAATGAGTGGAAAAGATTCCAAGAGCAGCACTTCTGTCTTGTTAAAAGCCCTGGCTGAAATAAATAAATAAAATACACTAAAGTCTAATAAATTCAGTCTCTGAAAAGCTTATAATGTTCAGTTTTTTGCATAATCTGTGTCAGAGATGAGGTGTTTCATCTCTGTGGTCTGTTTTGAAGCTTCACATTGGTCACAAAAAAATAAAACACAAAATTGGGCTTGTTTCTATTCACTGCTTTGGACTGAATAAAGGCCATGTATTGTCTTCAGAAGGCAGGTAATATTCTACATTAGTCATTGGTGTAAAACACAGAAGAAGAAGCTGGAAACAAAACTATTTTTTTCTGACTGCCAAAGAAAACTTATAGAAGAATTATCAAAAAAAAAAGCTTGGGTCATCCACAGGAGAAAAACAGAGAAAGTCCTTAGAAACAGTTTTCAGTCTGGAAAGTTGTAACTGATGTCAGCTGGTGTCGTCATGTTTAATGCTGTCTGGAGACTATGACAACGGAAAAGAATCAGTAACAGATGATCAGTGAAATGTTTGCTGTGTAAGAACTCATTTGAAAAAGGTATTTTCATGTGCCAGGACACACATTAAATCATTTTCTAACAAAATCACGTAAAAATGTCTTAGGAAATTGGGGAAATGTTCTTTGATTTTACTGTTTTAAAATGTGTCATGGAAATATGACTACTGACTGTGTGGCTAATTCCTAATTTCATTCCTACATTAAAAAGAAATAGGAGTTGAAATAAACCACAATTCTCCTTTATGAGCACTTAAACCACAGACACCTCCTTAACGCCTGCTTACAGCTGCTTCTACTGTGTAACTAGCTGTCAAAAAACCTGAAGGTATTCAGTGGACAATGACATGAGAGAGTAAAATAACAAGAGGAATGTTTGGCAAATGTATTGTTGATTAATTTTCAGTCAGTTAGCGGGCTGTTCTGTCATCGATTACCTTTGTCGACCTCCTGCAGACAGATGATGTCGGCGTTGTACCCGGCCAGCTCCTTCTTGATCAGGTTTTGCCTGTAGTCCAGCTCCAGGGCGTAGGGGGCACAGTAGGGGTACAGCACAGTCTTAGACAGGTCTGTCTGGGCGTAAACGTCAGCGAGGATGTTGTAAGACACCACCCTGACAGTCGGCCACTCTGCCGCTCTCACGGTGTACGCGTGACGGTTGTCAAACGTGCACACGCCTGGTCCGGCCTCCACGACTCCAACAGAGACCAGCTCTTTTGCCGGGCCACTGCGACTTCCATCTTTGGGCGTGCAGATCAGTTTGAACCTGCAGCCGATGTCCTGATTGGACGGCACGTGGACTCGGTCACGTCCGACCTGCGTCCAACCACCATCCTGACCTGGAACCTCATCAGCAGCTTCAGGCCTGCAACAAGAACAAGAAGGAGGTAAACAAAAAAGATGTAAGTGCTGCATGTGCTGTAACTCCTTCATGATACGGAAGTGAATCGATTTATGTGAAAAAATATCTTCAAAATAAAGTATTTTTTACCCTCTGATGGTCTGGGAATTTTTTTTTTTTTTGCCAGTTTTTTGATATTATTTATGCAGCTCAGCTCTTGTGACACATTCTACAACACATTACTGCATCACCTTGATTAGCCTCTTTGCCAGCTGGTATTGAGACGCACTGACCAGAGACCAGCACCATAAACTACTAGATTCACAAAATGATTACATTATTAGATGAGGCCTATCGGGAACATTAGATGAACCATCCAAAGCTCAAAAGCTAGAAAAGAAAACGTCAGAGAAGAAGAAAGAGGAGGAGGAGGAGAATAATTGCATGAATATCAGGTTAACAAAATAAATGCCAGTAAAGCATATTGAACTGAATGGAGTAAACAAGGCATTGGACCAGCATGACTAATGGTGCAGATTTGGACTGACAGATATAAAGTAGGTGTTTGCACAGTTTATAAACCAGTGTGACTGAAATTTGTTTCAGAACCACTCAGCAAAATCAACATTAAAGTTTCTTGATGATTCCTAAAACTGGACTGCTAGAACTGGTTCGATGTTAGAGCCTTCTCCCCATGTCCAACCATAATGACAAGAGACTCAAAAGTACTTCTGAGTCTCATTCAGTCTGTATGTTCTGCTTTATGGATGAGAGCATGGGCCTTCTCCAGGTCTGAGCTGGTTAACGTTAGTCTCATTGCCCTTCACACACTTCATACCATGCTGACTGTCAGCACCAGCTCGTGTTCTGTGTAACTACCTTGAGTTTGGTGCGTTTTCTTTCAACCACGTGAACTCGCTGTCTTGCAGGTTCCCAAACTCCACTTCCAGTTTGGGGCAGGCGGGGAAACCGGCCAGCAGGGACACCGGCAGCTCGGCGGTGGTGAAAGTGGGAGCGTTCCTCTGCACCGAGTACTGGACGTCTCCCACCTGCAGCACGGCTCCGTCCTGCCACGCCTCCGAGTTCAGCGCTGTGTCCGGCACCTCGTCCCCGCCGTAGAACAACTTCACCACGGCGGGCTCCGCGGCTTCTCCCGGCTGCTGCCCCCGGTTCTTCTTCGACTTCTTCGCCTTTCCTTGACTCTTGACGATGCTGTTGGAGATCCGGGCCAGCACCTTCCCCACCTCCTCGCCCTGGTCCCGCAGCATGTGCTTGTTGCTGCCGTCCAGGCAGAAGGAGATGGTGAGCTTGGGCTCCCCGGGGAGGCACCTCACCACGGCCGCCTCCATCCTGCCGAGGAGGCGGCAGGCTCCGGTCAGAGTCCTCGGGGAGGACGGAAGCAGGAGGCGGGGGAACAGCGAGAGAGCAGCGGGGAGGTGGTTGAACATGAAGTCCCAGGTGGCAGGAGGAAGACAGCGGTACTGAACAGGATCACCGGAACCGGTAACGGTCAGCAGGAAGGTGGCACCGGTCCCACGTGACCCGTGACTGTGGTCTTTTTCTTCTTCTGGTTTGTTCAACTGTCCTGTTAGCCAGATGCTAATCAGCTAAATGCTAATCGGAACAGAAACCCGTTAAAGTGGCAAATTTTATTCAGCCTTCAGTGGTACCGTTAAAAACTAAACAACTCACAGGGTCCGTGATAAAAACGTTATTTAAATACGTTTTCAATATTCAGAAAACACGACTCAGTTTGCTGTCGGTATTCAAGCTAAGGATCTTCTTCTATTCCTTTAATACTTGGCAGGTTGACTCCTCCTACAGATGTCAGAGCGCCCCCATCGGACAGAATTAGAATTACAACAGACCCGAAAGTGTTCAAATGGAATGATTTTTCTCTTATAAATGAGTCATTTTACAGCATTTATTAGGCCGGTCACTGCCGTCTGTCTGTCTGCCTGTCTGTCTGTATGTATGTATGTATGTATGTATGTGGGGGGATGGCTATGTCCGCACCACAACTCGAGAACAAATAGAGATAGATAATCAAACTCAGCACAGATGTTGATCTTGACCTACCCTAGTCACCCATTAATTTTGGGGTCAAAAGGTCAAAGGTCAAGGTCTCAGGCCTACCTGCCATGTTTAGGAAGGTATCCGACGTGAGTCTGCATCTCACTTGAGTGCATTCTAGTTACTTGTACGGTGCTTTGAAGAAGTGAGGACACTTAAAAATGAATGTCATGAATGTTTTTGAGTTTCAAGCCACTTTAAAAAAGCACTGTACTTTTGACTCTACTGCAGAAAACCCTTTTACCAAAGTTCAACATGTCCAAGCACTGAATATATATTTTAATGAATTTTCTGAGATGCAGTGGTGGAAAGTCTTAAGTAAAATCATTTGGGTTACTTTTACTTTCTCTGAATACCCTTCACTCTACTTTAAAGAATGCTTTAGACTCCAGTACCTTGATTTTACAGCGTTAACAGTTAAAAGTGCACATTAAATATTAAAATTGTTTTATTATCTCGCCTTAAGTCTTCAGTATGGTTTTGTGCTTCTGGAAATAGGTTTCATGCTGGAAATGTTTCATGTTCAGTGTCAGATGTGAGTCCTCAACTGTACTAGTAGCTGCTGTAACAGAGCCATTTCCAGCATGTTTTACTTTTAGATAAGTTAACCAAATTTGAATTCTATTTTCTATGTGTTTTTCAAGTTATGAGGTCTACTGGCCAGGGTGGCTAACAGCTATTATCAAAAACAATTAATGCAATATGTGCTTGACAATGAATTCACTGATGAGAAAATGACCACACTGCAAACATAACGGGACTGAAAACAACAAAAGCTATTTTTTTGATTAGCATTTTTATTTATTTTGTTATAAAGACAAAACCAGAATTTCATGAATGGGTAAATTACAAAACACTAGAAATAAAAAATGAAATCCTGAGCTTTAAGTACATCACTCTGGAGTTATGGTGCCAGTTGTCAGACCAGCTGTGTCTCTTTCTGAGGCGTTTAAAGTCTCTAATCATCTCACTGGTTACGCTACATAACATTTTTCTCAGTGGCGTTTTCCGCACAGCAGTGTTCCAGCTGTTCAGGGTTTTGTGGGTAGTAGATGTCGCCCTTGTGTTCGTCCTCGTGCTCGATGTGTTTCAGGTGGATGACCATGTGCAGGGCGTAGGCCAGGACCAGCAGCAGGATGAGGGAGGTGATGAGGCCCATCAGGATAGCCGGCGTCAGGAAGGTGATGCAGTCGCTCGCTGGGGAGAACCTGCCGGATGTGACACTGAAGGCCTGAATCTGAGGAAGGCACAGACACATGGTGAAAATGACTGAGAAGATAGAATCATTCATCCTTTCACAAGTATTTGTTGAAGGAGACCCTCTGGGGAAAGTAAAAATCCATGACTGGAATAGTCTGGTTTTTAATAAATAATCATTTTCATGCAACATTAATCAAAGTTAAACATATGGTTTCATTTACAAATGTGATTTTTGCGCTCATTGCATTAAGGTCCTCCCACTGACATCAGGTCTGTTATTTATCCCTGCTCAAATAACCGTGAAGCAAATCAAACTACATCATGTCAAAGTGGCAGAAGATCCATAAATGATCAAATCAGATTCATATAGTTGCTGACATCAGACCAAACCTAGGTACAGATTCAAAGTTGTGAAAAAGAAGCTCTCAATAATCTTGACAACTGCTTTGTCCATGATTCACAAATAAAAAGCATGTTTAATAATGAGTATGTTGATATGAAGTTGATTTACCTTGTTAAAAAACAAATACTATATACTAAATACTATACAATTTCTGCAGATGTAAAACAGTTTGATAAATAACGTGAATAAATATCATTACTGTGCTTTCATTACATTCATACGTTGAGTAAAATTAGATTTCAAACAAAACTATTTTTAGCATTTATTACAGATTGTTAAATGTGTCCACATATCACCTAGGACGTGTGGATCAGGTTACATTTGTCTGTGTTTTGAGACCTTTGTCACACTTCAGGATCTAGAAATGCATGTTGTTTTCAAGGGCTTCTGGAAACCTGGGACAACAGAATGACAGATCTTATATGCATATAGATATGCACAGAGAAAGTTTTACGGCTCATAGAGATGTATAGGATCAGTTTGTACATGTCCTCTAAAGTCACTGGTTCCCTCCGAAGTTTCCCTCAGGATAGCTGGTGCTCAGAGTCTCACAGTTCTATCTGGTAAAGCGAATGATTAGAGGTCTTTGGGCCCGGCTTGCTGGCTTGGAGCCGGGCGTGGAATGCGAGCCGCCTACTGGGCCACTTTTGATAAGGAGATCTGGTGCTGCGGGATGAACCGACTGTTTAGGACTGTTTAGAGTCTAAACAGTCCCAACCCAACCCTACCCAACATGTTCCAGCTCCTCCTGGGGGATCCTGAGGTGTTCCCAGGCCAGATGAGATAGGTGACCCTTCCAGTGAATTCTGGGTTTACCCCGGGGTTTCCTCCTAGCTGGATAAGCCTGAAAACCCTCCAAAGGAAGGCGCCCAGCAATCATCCTAATTAGATGCCTGAACCACCTCCTCTGGGTCTTTTCAGTGAGAAGGAGCAGCGACTCTACCCTGAGCTCCCTTCAGATGTCTCTTCAGCCTGTCTGTAAAGACCAACCCAGCCAACCTACGGATGTAACTCATTTTAGCTGCTTGTATCTGCAATCTCATTCTCTACCCAGAGCTCATGAGGGTTAAAGATGAAAGCTGGAACTGGTAAGAGCTATCCCCTTCGGCTCAATTCACTCTTCACCATGACGGTCCAGTACAACAGCCACAGTACTGCTGATGCTGCACCAGTCCATCCATCCATCTCATGCTCCATTTTACATTCACTCCTGAGCAATTTCTTCAACAGAATACAAGAATTTTTTTTCCTTTTCATCAGATAGTGAGTCAGCTTGGTAAACAGACAGATACCTGGAAGTCAGAGAAGGTGATGGCCCAGCGGCGGGCGTGGTCGCTGCTGGGCAGCAGCAGGGCGCTGTACCGCTGCAGGCTGCTGACGTGGAGGCAGCGGTAGGAGGCGGAGGCCGGAGCATACACATCACTGGCGTTGAACACAGCCTCTTCAGAGGTGTTGTAGAGCAGTGAGACGCTGTCAACAGAGAACCACCACTGACCTGAAGACTCATATAAAGTGTTGGAGAGCTGCAGTCTGAGGGAAGAGGGACGAGAGAAGAGTGTCAGTCCAAACTGTGCATGTATGCCCCACTAGTGGTAAACATCTGAGAACAGCAGTGTTCATTTTGTGTTTTTCATTTATGGAACCATTATGTTTCTGGATTTGAAAAATGTTTTTCAGTAGACAGTTAGCATGACTTCACACTTTCTTGTCTTCAAGTCTGATGCAAGCAGTGAGCCATAAATAATGGGTTTACATTATTTACAGTAATCCACAATTAAAGGTGATGTCCAGTTGCTCCAAAATCAACTTTGCATGAGCTTAATGGGGAAGAAACGGGGTCTGCCCTATGTTCCCACATTGTTAAGATTTTTTTCTCTCTGAAAATTTTGAAAATTAGGCCCTATGTTCCCACAGCTCTATGTTCCCACATGTCTCACATTTCTAAGACTCTGTTTACACGAAGGGAAAATGCAGATTTTTTCGACGTGGTTTGGCCTCTCATTTACAAAAACCCGTTTTTATCTTAAGAAAATTATTATTTCTAAAAACTCTGACCAAAGTGGAGATTTTGGAAAACTCCAGTTTAGCAATTGTATGTAAATAGGGAAACCAGTGTTTTTGCAGTGTGACACGTTGGTCTCTCGTTTTTTTTGGAATTTCTGATTGGCCCCCTGTTTGCTCGACATGTTCGTGACACCCTTCCCTGGCTGTTTTTTATCATTGGGGCGGCTGTGGCTCAGGTGGTAGAGCGGGTTGTCCACTGATTGCAAGGTTGGCGGTTCGATCCCCGTCCCCTCTGCATGCCGAAGTGTCCTTGGACAAGACACTGAACCCGAAGTTGCTCCCAATGGTAGATTAGCGCCTTGCATGGCAGCTCTGTCGCCATTTGTGTGTGAATGGGTGAATGAGAAACACATTGTAAAGCGCTTTGGATACCAGTAAGGTAGAGAAAAGCGCTATATAAGTGCAGACCATTTACCATTGGTTTGAACCAAATTATTTTCACAGATAAAGGAGGGGGAATCGCCATTCTTCAGAACACCTTGCTATGTATAAATGTGTTCTAACATTTTTCTCAAAATGAAACCCTGTGTTCCCACAGTAGACATGTAGGAACATAGGGCTGTGGGAACACAGGCACACTCCCAAACAAACACTATTCATCATATTTCTTGGGCCTCAAGAGTGCAAACAGAGAGTTTTTTGACACCCAGTGTAAAAATAAATTCAATTTTTTCTACAAAAAAATGCTGGGTTGCACTTTCACATAAGATTTGGTCACATATCAATCAAATACTGCAGGAGTCAACCAGGAACATTTTCTGAACCACATGTAGTTAAATCCATCCATTATCTGTACACCGTTTAATCCTCTGTAGGGTCGTGGGGGGACTGGAGTCTATCCCAGTCGACTCAGGGCGAAGGCAGGGGACACCCTGGACAGGTCACCAGCCTATCACAGGGCTACATATAGAGACAAACAACCACACTCTCATTCACACCTATGGACAATTTAGAATAATCAATTAACCTCAGCATGTTTTTGGACTGTGGAAGGAAGCAGGAGTACCCGGTGAGAACCCACACTGCACAGGGAGAACATGCAAACTCCACACAGAAAGATCCCAGGCGTCCTAAACAGGACGCGAACCGGGGATCTTCTAACTGTGAGGCAACGCTGCTAACTAGAGAGCCACTGTGCAGCCCCTATGTAGTTAAATGTCACAGTAATACAAAACACATAGTAAACTTTTAAATATAAAATACTTCCTACCACAAAAATGAAAAGCAGTTCAGAAAATACCACTAGCTGTCTTCAGTATTATCAATGTTTTTGTTCAGTGTGTTCGCCTGGGATAGGCTCCAGGCCCCCTGTGACCCTACAGAGGATTAAGCGGTGTACAGATAATGGATGGATGGATGGATGGATGTTCAGTGTGTGCAAAAATGGGACTTTTCATGACTGCTTACATTTTTTTCATATTTTAAAATGTTATAAGATTTTTTAGCCCACCATTATCACAGATTATTTGATCTACTCTGCAATATTGGAGATTATGAATCAATGATGTGAAGAGAAATAGCAGTAACAAGTTCAGGTTTTATCTTTATTTTAACTTGCTGAACATGGGTTGATGGGCAGTTCTTCAGAAGAATGATCTCAGAAAGCATCTGATATATCTGTCTGAGATTTTGTGAACGTCTTTGGGAATATTCATGTTTTATGCTATAAAAAGTTCCAGCAAACAGAGATGGTTGAGCAGGAATTGTTCTAAAAATGTGATGATTTGTATTCAACGGCCCTATGAAGTTGTATTTGGGTGACCGGTGGTACAACTAACCTGATGGTCAGACCTCTCAGATCTTCCACGTCTCCAAATCTCATGACCAACCTGCAGAGGACAGACAGACAGACTCACACAGATGAAGGGTCAGACTTACATGACGTAAGGTTTGTTGCTTTGTAGACATTGCTGCTGGACTTATCTACCACCTGCCTTCCTCACACTGCTTTACTGGTCCTGTGTTTAAATCAGACCCTCTGAAGGTTTACAGACATCAGACAGACGGTAGGTAAAGAGACAGGTGTACGTACGTGGCTTTATCCCCGCTGCAGACGGACTGACTGGTGTCGACAGTTTTCTGAGGGGAGAAGGCCCGCTCTGTCAGGTCCAGCTGCTTCTGCTTCTCATAGCGCAGAGACAGTTTCCTGGCCTGGAACAAGATGCACGGCTCCCCATCAGACAACACCTGGAGGATGGAGACAGCTGTGTTACCGCACAACACCTCTGCTCTGGGAAGCAGCTGCCCAGCAAGCAGGGAACGTTCCCACAACATTCACTACCATTATATAAGATCTGAAAGAAAACGTTTAAATCTAAAGCTCAAAGAAAATTTCAGGGGTTTCAAATAAAGTTCCAATGAGGTTAAAATGTAACCTAGACAGGATGTTTTAACATTCAGAGGATGTGTGCAGGATGCTGTCAGTTTATTTTCCATGATAAAAAAGAATGTTCTGAAACCGACGTTCCAAAAATGTTTTCAAGATGTTGTCCAGGCTCAGAAGACAAACGTTCCTGTAATTTAAAATATTACCAAAGGTAGAACATTTTGCCTGCAGTATTTACAATATTGCGGACAGTGTTTAGGGGATGTTGCTGTGGAGAACGATCTTTTACAAAACATTCCTGCAACGTTACATGATAACAAAGGAAGGACATTCTCAGTGCAACCAATGTAAATATCTGAGAACCTTCTCAGAGAACTTTTTCTGCCTTTAAGGAGCACATTCTGGGAACTGAAAGAAAACTTGCCACTGTAAACATTACCAGAACTCAGCAGGACTTTCTCAGAGCAAATTTAGAAGAAAAAAACTCTAACTGGTTGGTTCGTCAAGAAAATAAACCAAAAAATAACCTTTTTAGAATCATCAGTTGGCTAGCAGGAGGTGTGTTTATGCATGTCTTACATATACTGTAACATATACGGCTCTTTAGCCCAACCAATTGTCATTACATGTTTTCTTTGGCACAAACAACTGAAAGTATTTAATATTCACAGCTGAAGTCCATGTACTGTGTTAAAACAGTTTGAATTACCACTTCCTCACCATATGGCTGTGTTAAGGCTAGATAATGCCCAGATTTAGCCCTAACATTATTACACATTTATATCACCAAAACAAGTCGTTATAAATGTCCAGACATGCATGATGTGAAAACATGACATCATTTATTGATTAATTGATTGATCGGCTTAAAGGTGGCTGCAGTTAGCTGGAGAGATTCTGGGCAGATGATACTACAGGATTAACGATATCAAACTGAAGTTATCAGTTGTGCAATAATAAGCAGTTTTTGACAAGCAGATGAAAATTTCAAATGTTTCATGTGACAGTAAAAGTTAATCATGTAGAGACTACGTCACCTTGAGAGGAGGGAAGGGAACTGCAGCTCCTTGTGTCTGAAGTAACTTCCTCCGAGACACGTCTGGAGACTGGAAACAGGAAGGAACAGGAAGGAACGTTACTTTCATCACATGAAACAACATTTTAAATGTACGTCTAATTTAGCTGGACCTTTAAGTTCACATTGGAGGCATTCACATTTCTGGCAGTTTTGATTTACTTGTGGGTCTTTTTTCCGGAAACAAGAATTTTACAAGCCATTATTTTTGATTATTACCTCTTCAGTTATCATGAGCTTCTGTGTCCGTGTTGATTTCAAGTGAATGCTGTTGTTGAATTTCAACATGAAGACCACATGGAAGCTATATATATATATGTGTGTGTGTACAATAACTTTTTTGGGCCCCAATGCCACCATTGTTTGAAACATTTTCACTTGTTTCAGTTTTTAGTGGCCCATATTTAAAATGTTGGCTGCAGCTGGAGCCATTCAGCCGTTCTGATCTGCTGTGAACAACTGTCCTCCTTCAAACGGCATCCAGGTGAGACGTTTTTGGACGGTGATAGAACAAAAATTCCAAGGCGCAAAAAAATATGTGAAATTCTCAAAATTCAGTCAAAGTATTTTATTGAATTTAGTTTTGTGTTCCATATAACAATCTGAGATGGTGCAGCTTCATGCTTCCTGAGTTCTGTCTGAGCTGACACCTTTGTAACACATATTGGTATGGAATTTAGTTTGACACATGCATTAATGTTTGTCAGTTGCTCATCTTCACTGCCGAGATGTTACTATTGTACTATTGTAGGTAAATATTATTATTATGATGATTTTTTGGGGGGGAGGGAGTTTTTTTCCATTTTTTATTGACAGGAGGAGAGACAGGTTGAAAGGGGGTAGAGAGAGAAGAGAGAGACATGCAGCAAAAGGTCGTGAGCCGGATTCGAACTCACGACCGCTGCTGGCGACCTGCACATACATGGTAAAACAGTTCACAAGTAATTTTCAGTAACAGCTCCTACACTTCAATTTAAAAAACTAAATCCCTCTCTGACTTTACCTGCAGCTGTTCAAGCTGCTGCTCTGCAAGCAGGAAACGCTGCTCCATCTTCACCCTTTCATTGCTCCCCTCATCTGGGGAAAGAAAACGGGATGAATCCTCTGAAATATTTTTAGAACCATGAGGCTAATACTAAAGATGCATCCTGTGAAAACAAACTCTTTTTGTATGTTTTGCAAACCTCTGGAGATACAAGGCTGCACCTGGTGGCAGCAGTTCATAATAGGCAGTTTCACCTTGATTGTCATTTGTCTTTCCTCTCCTGTTATGTGCTTGAGTGTGATGATCTTCTTCCTCCCTTCCTTCCCTGTGTCCTTGTATCCTTCTCTCTCCTTCAGCTTTCCTTCCAACCTCCCCTTTCCTTTCCTCTCACAGCTTCACACCTCCTGTAAGAATGATCTTAGTCTCTGAGCTTTGCTCCTCTTTGTGATTGTGATTATCTATGTGTATGGATTTAAATCCTAATTCATAATCGCTTCGAATTTGAAACCCATAAAGAAGGATACAGATTGGTCGGCACATCTTACCAAGGACTGGGGAGCCAGCAGCACTGTAAACAGAAGAGACAGGACAGGTTTCATTTTTAATAACTGCTACCAACACGTTTCTTTCATGTTATCTTGTTATGTACTTGTGAACATGAATTTTTATTAGCCTTTTAAAAAGTAAGTTAGATCCTATATTAATATACAAGCAGTCACTGTTGGAAGATCTAAAATACCAAAATAAAAACAGATCAAACAAACAAATAAAGTGAAATACAATGCATGCTGTAATTTTGTTATTTGGAGAACAGCAAAATAGTCTAATCTAGTTCATCAAAGAATAAATAAAGAGAAGTGTGATCAAACCTCCGATTGCAATTTAATGACTGGCAGAAATAAAAGATATTTACTTATGTCACTGAAGTAGTTTGTCTTTATATAACAGAATAATGTCCCATAAAAGTCTAATTAGGGACTTCCGGGGCAGCAAAGTAATGGAGTAGACGCGTGGTGTGACGGCTCCGGTGGTTTTTACAATTTTCCATCATTTAACCCTCTAACGATACACAGGACGAAGCTCTAATCCTATTTTCCACCTCTCAAGTCGACCAGCTTTGGTTTATCGGTACAATGGCCGCAAAAAACAAGAACAAAAAAGAAGAAGCTAGCTTAACACTCGAAGCTATTAGCACGCTGCTAGAGCAACACCGCGAGGCGTTAGCCACGGAGTTCAAAACTTCTTTCAACCTGCTGGACTCCAAACTAGACCAAACTCGACTTACCGTAGAAGACCACGGCCAGCGGGTCTCGTCTTTGGAGCTAGCAGCAGAAGACGTGAGCCAGCGGGTAAAGGACCTCGAAAATATCTGCGCCACTCTTCGTGACGATAATGACAAACTCAAGTCCAAAGTTATGGACCTGGAGGGCCGGAGCAGACGCCAAAACATCCGTATTCTGGGAATACCGGAATCTACTGAAAACGGGTCTCCCACTCAATTCTTCTCCAGTTTACTTTGTGAGGTGTTCGGGAAGGAGACGTTGCCAACCCCGCCAGAAATCGACCGAGCGCACCGTTCTCTAGCAGCGAAGCCGGCCCACGGACAGCGTCCGCGCCCGGTCATTCTCCGCCTGCACCGGTACCAGACGAAGGAGCTTCTCATCAGGGAGGCTCGACGGCGAGGGAAACTGGAATACCAAGGCAAGCACATCCGTATTTTGGAGGACTATTGCCCTGAAGTTGTTAGCCGGCGGGCGGAATACAGGGATGTTATGACTGAACTTTACAACCGGGGATTGAAGCCCGCTCTGCTCTACCCAGCCCGACTCCGTCTCACTCTGCCCGACGGAGCCAGAAAGTGGATCGGATCCGTGGACGAAGCGAACCAGTACATCATCAGTTTGCCCAGGTCACCCTGATTTTCATAAAGAACTATAATCCTATGGCACAACTGCTGGACATGAGGTAACACTGTTTACAACCCTTTTTTTTGTCCCTCCCAGCAGCATGTTCAACACTGCTGAGTCATTGTCAAGTTATAACTATACATATTTCGTTCTTGAGTTTCTATGCCTTACTGGTCGCTACGTCTATACATGGCCATATAAAACTGCAAGCAGCCAGCCAACTGAATTTCTGTTATTTATGCAGCTGGTTATTGGATATGTTGGCAGCTGCAAGGTACTTTGCTATTTTCATCCACACCAGCTTTAATTTGTTATTTGTGGTTAAGGAACATACATCTCTGTATACTCGGACTGAGCTTCTACGTTTTGTGTTATCCTAACCTTATTCATGCCACAGACGTTATGTTAGAGGTGTTAGAACCTATCCTTGTGTATTTCACTGGAGCCGTACGATTTTGTTGTTAGAAAGGAAGATTAGTGTTTGTAAAATGTTAGTTCTGAAGAGCTTGCTGCTTTCTTTTTTAGCAGCTTTCTTATTTTGGGGGGTTGGGGAGGGGAGGGTCTCTGTCATTGCCAGTGATAATACAGTGTATCTCTTGCCTTTTACTAGCCACTTGCATAATGGGTTGCGCTGCCTTGGTTCTCCCAGCTTTTGTCACTCACACCTTTTTGCACATACATTACGGTATGTACCTAAAGCTGCATGGACAGACAGGTACATATACTAAGCTGGAATGTTAAAGGTTTAAACCACCCCATTAAGAGGAAAAGGGTCCTCTCACATCTTAGGCACCTTAAAACAGAAATAGCTTTCCTGCAAGAAACCCATATCCGTAGTTCAGATAATGAGCGTCTCCTATCCGGCTGGAAGGGGCAGCATTTCCACTCCTCTTTTCAGGCTAAGGCCAGAGGTGTTTCAATTCTCATTGGCCAAAATATTTCTTTTGAACCACATAATGTGACCTCTGACAAGTTTGGTAGATATATCACTGTCTCTGGGAAACTGTTCAACAAATTGGTTGTATTTATGAATGTTTATGCTCCAAACTCAGACGATGCAGGTTTTTTCAAACGGCTGTTTTCATTATTACCAGACCTCAACACATATACTCTCATTTTGGGAGGAGACTTTAACTGCTGGCTGAACCCGGTCCTGGATCGCTCCTCTGACAACATTGGCACAACTAGTAAATCAGCCTCCTTTATTCAGGCATTTCTGTCTGATTATGGTATCTGTGATGTGTGGCGAACTTTACATCCCAAGGACAGGGCCTATTCATTCTTCTCGCACGTTCACCACACATATACTAGAATAGATTACTTTTTCATGGATAATAAACTCGTCCCATTGGTCCAGTCATGTTCCTATCAGAGCATTGTGATTTCAGATCATGCCCCTATAACTTTGACTTTATCCCTCCCCGGCATCCCACAAAGTAGCCAACGCTGGCAGTTCAACTCGACCCTGCTGTCGGATGAGAAGTTTGTGGAACTCATGGAGAAAGAAATAGCCTTCTTTTTTACTACTAATTCCTCTCCCGAGACATCCAGTCTAGTTGTTTGGGATGCCTTCAAAGCCTATCTTAGAGGTCAGATTATTTCATACACCGCACAAATGAAACAGAAATCCCATAAAGAACGTGCAGACTTGACTAACCAAATTACAGAGATTGACAAACAGTATGCCCAAACTCAGTGTCCAGTTCTTTTCAAACAACGACTGGCACTTAAAACCAAATTTGACCTACTCACAACTCATTCAGTTGAACGTTTGCTTTTAAAAAACAAGACTCAGTTCTACATACACAGCGACCAACCGGATAAGATGTTAGCCAACCAACTTCGAGGTGTCAGGGCAAAGCAGAGCATCCCACAGATTCAAATGCCAGATGGCCACACTACCTCAGACCCTCTGCAAATTAACGACACATTCAGAGATTTTTACTCCCAACTTTACACCTCAGAGTCCCAGACCGACCATGATACAATTGTGGATTTCTTAAGCAATCTCAGTATTCCCAAACTATCACTCCACTTCAGGAAGTTGCTTGATGAACCTATATCCAATGCAGAAATCGTATCAGCCATTTCCTCAATGCAGTCGGGAAAGTGTCCAGGCCCAGATGGGTTTCCGGTAGAATTCTTTAAAAAATTTGCCTCATCACTTTCCACACAGCTGTGTCTAACCCTGTCAGAAGCTTTTAGGCTGGGATCTCTCCCTCAGTCATTTGCTGACGCTTCCATTACCCTCATCGCTAAAAAAGGGAAAGACCCATCTAACTGTGCTTCATACAGACCCATCTCTCTCTTGAACACTGATGCCAAAATTTTAGCAAAGGTCTTAGCTCGCAGATTGGAGAGAGCCCTCCCCACAATTATCTCAGAGGACCAAACGGGCTTTATTAAGAACAGGCACTCATATTTCAACCTACGACGGTTATTTGACATTATGTACTCCTCTTCTGAGGAGGTCCCTGAGTGTGTTGTTTCTCTTGATGCCGAAAAGGCTTTCGATCGTGTCGAGTTCAATTTTCTGTTTACAGTCCTTGATAAATTCGGCTTCGGTCCAAATTTTTCTACATGGATAAAATTACTGTATTCGCAACCTAGGGCCTCAATTCGAACTAATTCCCAGCAGTCAAAGCCATTCACCTTGCACAGAGGAACTCGCCAGGGATGCCCCCTGAGTCCCATGCTGTTCGATCTGGCTATTGAACCGCTCGCTGTGGCTTTCAGAACCTGTAAGGATATAACTGGTATTTGGAGAAACAAAAAGGAACATAAAGTCTCACTTTACGCTGATGACCTTTTGCTCTTTATCTCATACCCAGACACCTCACTGCCCTCTGCTCTGTCGCTGCTCAGTCAGTTTGGAAAACTGTCAGGTTACAAACTAAACCTGGATAAAAGTGAGCTTTTCCCTATTAATAACAAAGCGTGCACATTAGACTACACAAACTTACCCTTTAAACTTGAAAAACACAAGCTTTCATATTTGGGCGTTTCAGTCACAAGAAAACATAAAGATTTATTTAAAGAAAACTTTATCCCTTTGGTAAACCAAATTAAACAAACTTTGACACAGTGGTCACCCTTATCTATGTCTCTGGTAGGTCGCATTAACTCAATCAAGATGACTGTTCTGCCTAAATTCCTATACCTTTTTCAGGCCTTGCCTATTTTTATTCCAAATTCCTTTTTTGTGCAATTGGATTCGATTCTGTCCTCCTATATTTGGCAGGGAAAGCGTCCTCACTTTAGTAAGTTCCACCTTCAAAAAACTAAGTCTGCTGGTGGCTTCGCCCTCCCAAATTTCCGTTTTTACTATTGGGCCGTGAACCTGCGCAGTCTGACCTTTTGGTCTTTCTATGCTGGTCGATCTGACTGCCCTGATTGGGTAGCGATGGAACTATACTCAGACAAAAATATATCAATCCCTGCGCTGCTTGGATTCACAATCCCCATCCCCCCCACTACATCCATCTATAACCCAGTGGTTAAACACTCTCTAAGAATATGGGCCCAGTTCAGGAAGTTTTTTGGTCTGCTTGGCTTCTCCCCTCTGAGCCCTGTTGCTGCAAACCACCTCTTTATACCCTCTGTTCAGGATGCTGGCTTCTTGGAATGGCGCAGGAAGGGCATTACAAGTTTTCAGAAACTGTTCATAGACAACACCCTGGCTTCATTTGAACAACTAAGCACAAAATTTGGTCTTCTAAAGTCAGATTTTTTTAGATATTTACAAGTAAGACAGTATGTACATTCCCTTATGCCTGGCCTTACTACTTTACCAGAATCAACAATTGTTGAAAAAGTTCTCTCTCTAAATCCATCCCAGAAAAGACTTATCTCAGTCCTCTACGGTCTGATGTCAAACCTAAGGCCCGCCCCAGTGGCTCGGCTTAAAGCAGCATGGGAGGAGGATCTAGGTGTATCCCTATCACCAGAAACATGGGACTCCATATTTAAAGGTATCAACTCAACCTCTGTATGTGCCCGCCACTGTTTGATCCAGTTTAAAGTGGTACACAGGACACATACCTCAAAATTCAAACTATCTCGCATTTATCCTAATATTAGTCCCTATTGTGACAAATGTAAAACAGGTGAAGCCACACTTATGCATATGTACTGGTTATGTCCTAGCCTTACAAAGTTCTGGACGGAGGTTTTCTCTACCATATCAAAGATACTGAAAGTTAGTCTGCAGCCGAACCCTCTGACGGCTTTGTTTGGTGTTGCTGCTGAGGGAATGCCCTTACCTTCTGGAGGGGGCCATACCTTATCTTTTGCCTCCCTTTTGGCGAGACGTGCCATCTTAATGAGATGGAGAGATGCTGTCCCACCCACTCATACTCAGTGGTTAACAGATATTCTGTCCTGTTTAAAACTTGAGAAAATCCGCCATTCGCTACAGCATTCAAACAGGAAGTTCCAGAAAATTTGGGGCCCTTTTCTAGACACATGCCAGAAAATGTGAGAGCTGGATTACTTTGGCAGCTTCATAATATCTCTCTAATCATAAAGTACAAACTTATCATGTTTACAGGGGTGATTATGTATGGCTACTGAGTGATGGCAATGACAGGGAAGGGAGGGATTGGGAACCTTTTTTTGTTTGTTTGTTTTTTGTTGTTGTTTGTCTGTTTGTTTGTTTTGTTTTCCTGCTGCTGTTGTTGTTTGTTTGTTTATTTGATTGTTTGCCTTCTTGCTTTAGGTCAATGTTCTTATTGTCCCTTATAGCTATTATGGTCCCTATGCTACCTCTCTCTCTCTATATGTATATATACCTCTGTGTGTACATGAGTTTGGGACACCTGTTCGCAATTTATATTGACAATGTTTATGGGTTGTTTAAAAAATATGAAAACTGGCAATAAAAAGATCTTGATCAAAAAAAAAGTCTAATTAGTGCATTTTTAGACAACATCAACCATTTGAAAGTGCTAAAATAATGCTAAATAAAACTAAATGCACTGACAGCATGCTTAAAGAATTTCAGTTACTCATATGAAAATAGAGGAGGATGACAGGACATGAACCTACCATCCTCCTCTATTCTGAGAACCCAGAGTGCACCTGGGTAGTCCAGTGACCCAGCCGCTGACCTGGTGGATTAGTGTTTAAGGTAGCAAACACAGTGATCAGTCTGGCACAGAGAGTGTTGAGAGGACCCAGTCTGACCCAGATCACACAGTCTGTCCATTGAAAAACACGAGCTCAAGATTTAACACTAGAATCAGCTTAACACCGAATAGCAGGTCTGATTGATGTTTTTTTATAGATATAAACGGAGGCAGGTTTTACATAAGGAGTCCTGAGCATGTGCAGATCAGCATCAACAAGCTTCAGTGCATCCAGCTTCTCTCTTATGTTAAAGAAATGATTCTAAATTATTGATTATAAAGAGTTTAATGCTCAAAAAATCAACTTATTTGCTCATACAGCTCCGATTTGTTTGTCAGTGATGGAAACATCAGCAGTCAATGTCTCAACTGCTCTCACGTTTTAATTAAATTCTTGAATTTGAAAGGTCATTCCTGATGTTGCTGCCTGTGAACATCCACTCTGAAGGTACACAAATGTGCACAAAGGATAAAGCTCTCCAAACCCCACCTTCAGACAAGGTAACCACCTGCTATTCCACCTGGTAACAGCTAAACCATTTCCATGACAACTGAGCAACTCCACCTGTCAAGGAAGGCCATGAGATGTGGCTGAAAGCACCAAATAAGAGGAATCTGTTGTTTTATTTCTCCAGCTGAGCCACTCATAGTGTAAAGACAGTAAAGGCAAGAAACCCTTCAAAATTTGTCAGAAACTGCAACTTTGGTACAAAACCCTTCCAGTAGGAGGAAGAGCCTGTCGTCAACTATTAAATTAACTGCCAACTACAAATAAAAAATCTGAAATCAATTTCTGACCATATTCTGACATTTAATAGATCAAACAACTAATTGATTAAGCAAGAAAATAATAGACAGATTAATCAATAATGAAAATATTCATCAATAGCAGGGGGGGGTTTCAAGTTTTACAGAGTGAAAGGTGGTAGAGAGGAAAGAGACATGCAGCAAAGGGTCGTGAGCCGGACTCGAACTCACGGCCGCTGCTGGTAACCTGCACCCACGCAGTAACGTTTCAGCTTAGTGAGCTATACAGCTGCCCCAGCCTGCCTTTCTGTGTGGAGCTTGCAACGACATGCTGAAGATAACTGGTGACTCTAAATTATCCACACGTGTGAATGAGAGTGTGCTGTCCAGGGTATCACCTGTCTCTGCAAGGAGACCTTGTCTGCACGTAGCTGGGTTTTTGTAAAACCGAATATCCTGCCCCCTCTGTCTAGAAAAAAACGTAGGTACACACCACCTCGTTTTTAGAAAAAAAATCCATCCCCATCTAACTGCATTAGTGCGTTTTTAAGCACATTCATAAGCATGCCAGACCTTTAGGTGACAGTAGTTCCCCAAATCCTATCCAATCAGAGTAAGCTTCTGTCTCTCGGACATGGAATGGCAAAGTGATGGAAAATAACTGTCCTTAATGTCGTCCTTCCCCTGTGTTGTTGAACGTGAAGCAGTATCTGGGCTTGTAAAAACAAGCAAGAAAAAAGTGCCTGTACAAGAAGCAGCACCAAAAACCTTGTGAGGGCATCCATACTGTTTCCTGTGGGAAGAAGCTCGGTTCACCCGGTCATCAACCAGTCTCCAGAAATGTCAGCCCCAGTAAATCTTCTGCAGCTGACATCCTCTCCCATCTCGTTGCTCAACGCTGCTGCCCCTGCACCCACAGAGGAACCCATGCATGTGGCACCTCACTCTGGAGGAACGGTAGCAACACGTCAAGAAGGGATGTTGCATCTACTAGTCCCAACTGGGTCACTTCATCACCTCCTGTGCAGTAAAAGGTGAAGAAGAGGGTCCATGTGAACCCATCCCACACTGCTGTAAAACCCTCTCTCCCCTTTGCACACTGTAATCCTGTCCTCTTCGGTGGATTCTGGTGATGATGTTAACTAAATGGACGCAAGCCTCAGCAGAGGGCTTTACCTGGACTCTGTTCCCCTGACACAGCCCCAAGAAGCCACAGAAGAACCCTCTCCCAAATCTGAGTTCTCCAATTTGTCTAATGTTCTCCAGTGTTACTGATGAATAGGGCTCAAGACACATCGCCCATAACACTGTTCCAGTGACCTGCTGCCTGGAGCCTCCCTGCCAAAGTGGCATCTGTACTCTCTGTCTCCTCCCCAAATGAAGGCGCATGTAGAATCTTCTCTTGCTGCAGGGATTATTAGACCATCATCTTCCCTCGCCAAAGCAGGATTTTTCTTCATGGAGAAGAAGGATAAGTCACCTCACCCCTGCACTGATTAAACCTGGCCTCAGATGTGCCAGCCAGGTGACCTTCAAACGTGCTGTTTGTTCCTTCCAACCATCAGTCCCAGGTCATTTACTCCTAACTCCTCTCCTGTCTCCTGTCATCCTGGCATCAAGTGAACAATTTTTGTTGTGCAACAACTCTTCTAGTGGCCTTCCATGTGGGAAGGCCATGTGGGGAGTACATGGCTGCATGCCCTGCCTGTGCCCAGAATAACTTCCAGTTCCTCACCAGCCCTGGTCAGACATCTCCCTGGGCTTCGTCATTGGTGTCCTGTAGTCAGAAGGTAACAACACCATGCTCACAATAGGGAATCGTCTCACTAAGATGGTGTATTTTGTTCAGATAACTAAACTGCTGTCTGCCAAAGATACGGCAGAAATCATGCTCTTATATGGACACGAAACCAACAGATCCTCCTCAGAAATGTTCCTTGCTATGAGCACGCAGTCGACCACTATTACATTATTGCTCCTCATTATGAGGTGGGTGACAGTGTGTGGCTGGCCACCCAGAACCTCCCTCTTTCAACCGAGTCTCGCAAGTTGAGTCATAGTCAAAAGTTCTTAATCCCTCAGGCTGTTAGGCTGAAACTCCATAGATTCAGGAGAATCCATCCACGCTCCATGTCAGCCGTGTCAAGCCGGCCAAGGAGACCCTATTTGCGCTCGCCACTCCTCCTCCTCTGTCCCCCCCGACTGTTGTGATCTGGATACCTCTGCTTGATTATTGTGCTTCACAGTGCAATAAATCTGTTGGATTTCAGTGAGTCTTCTGAGTCGTGTGATATCAAGTATGTTGTATTTTGCTCTCAGTCTCTATAATTTGCTTTCATACTTGTCTCCTATCTTCTCTGTGTAAACAGGGCCTGCAGTTCAGCAGAATATTCACAGAGCTTTTTTTTTTTGGTCAACTGATGGCTGGTTACGGTGAAATCAGTCATGTTCTGTTGCACTGTGGAGCTTAGAATTTTTGGTTGCTTTAAAATGAGACAGAGAATTAATTAATTAATTTTCATGAAATATCATGACTTTAAGTTTGGATCAGGATAACTCTCAGGATAAAACAGAGACGATGAGATCAAGAATTTTTATTTTTCTAAAGACAAGTTGCCTTTCAATCCTGTGTTAATTTGTAGAGTTTCTAAGTACTTTTTGTACTTGTGAAAATGTTTAATAGTCTCTTATAACTCGCCAGCCATTGAGGCCATTTTGAATCCAATTTGACAAACTACACTTTTATTTCATAGCACAAAGATACCAAGAACACAGCAGCATGAGCTCCTTGTTTTTAATAAGATGCATACACAGTAAATAGTAGTTTCTCACCTTCTCTGTAATTATTGGGGTACACAGGAGTTCAACAAACCTCTAAAGTATATGTATGATCTACATTGTTCTAAAGGAACCTGGTTTCTGAATACTCTGCACAGGTTGTACAATCTAATCTAATTGAGTCCAGTGCACAGTACATGGATATCTGTAGGGTTTCTCCCACTCAGGGTGAGAATCCTCTAAATAGATGTAAATTAAAATAAAATGTGCCTTCATTTTTTAAATTCCCACTCTGAATATATTATATTGTGAATGTGCATTATTCAGAAAAACAGACAATAGAGCTGTCAAATCCTCCTTGATCTACCCAATCCCTACAGCCAAAAAAAAGGTTTAGCTGCTCTTGTGTCCTGGGTCAGAGCAATTGACTGTGGATTGCAGGATTGCACTGATTGCATAATCATATAATCGCACAGACACGTAGGTCATGACGGACGAGGTGGCTCCCAGCCAAAAAGAGATTTTACAGCTTTTCAATCCTTAACAGCTGCACACTGTAAAAAAAAAAAAGTCACACACCACAAACAGTCGCCTATGGTACGTTCACATCCAGCAGACACAGCAACACTATCATCCTTCTGAAGTTCTCTGTTGCACGACGAGAAAAGAAACACTGTGGGATTTTGCACAACCCTAGTCTATGTTTAGTGGCCTCCAATGCCAGCGGTTTTACAAGAAAGAAAATAGTTACATTCAGACATGAGTTAATAAAATCACAGAGTAAAAACTAAAGTCTGAAAAAGTGGGTTTTAACAGATATTTAAAAGAGAAAACAGCTGCCTGCCTAATCTCCTCAAGCAGGTTGTTCAACATTCAGTCAACACTGAATCATGGCCAATATAACTTGACTTTTTTGACAAGAATTTCAACACTGTTTCATGTAAAAGTGAAAACAGAGTTCTACGAAGTAATGCCAATTAATTAAAAATAGAAAATGCAAAATAAGTCATTGCATAAATATTCCCTCTTTCAAGTCAGTATTTAGTAGGCAACTCCAGCACTGAGTCTGTGTGTATAGGTACTAAGCAGCCTGAACATCTGGATGCTGCAATTTTACCCCATTCTTCTTTGCGAAACTGTTCAAGCTCTGTCAGGTGGCACGGGGATCGGGAATGAACAACCCTTTTAAAGTCCAGCCACAATATTCTCAGCTGAATTGAGGCTGTTGTCTTTAAACCACTTCTGTGTAGGTTTGGCTGTATGCTTCAGGCAATTGTCTTGCTGGAAAAAAAATCTTCCGCAAAATTACATTTCTCTTGTAGACTGAATCAGGTTGCCCTTCAGAATTTCCCTACTCTTTGCTGCATTCAGTATGCCCTGTACCTTTGAAAGCCTTCCAGGGCCTGCTGCTGGGAAAAATCCCCACGTCATGATGCTGCCACCACCATGCTTCATGTTGGAGATGGTGCATTAGTGTTGATTGATGGCCAGAAAGTTAAATTTTGTTCTCATCAGGCTAAAGAACCTTCTTCCAGTTGATTTCAGAGTCTCTCATATGCCTTCTAAAGCATTCTTGTCAGATTTTGTATGAGCTCTTTTCAACAGTGCTTTTCTCTTTGTCACTCATCTACAAATCTTTGACTGTTGAAATACAGAGAACAGTTGTTCTATACAGTCTCTCATATCAGCCATAGCAGCTTGTACCTTCGTCAGACAAGGACTCGTAGCTGTCTTGGTGGCCCACTCACTAGTCTCTTTCTTACACAGTTACTTACTTTAGGCAGATTTATACATGTGCCGTATTCCTTGTATTTCTTAATTATAGTTTTAACAGTACTTCAAGGAATATTTGCTGATTTGGAAATTTTCTTTTTTCCATCCCTTGACTTTTGAGTCAGAGTTGCTTGGAGTGTTTTCATGGTGCAATTATAGTAGGAGTACTGATTCATCAGTGACTGCACCTTCCACATACATGTGTCACCTGCACTCAGATGTTTTCCTTTTCACCAACTGTGAGACTTCTTTTACCAACTGGCTGCACCTGTGTTGAATTAGATGAGTTACTTTGAAGCGGGTGAAAACCTGTGCAATCACTTATGTTTCATTTAAGATTTTTTAGTGAATTGAAATCACTTTGTAGAAATATGACTTCATTTTGATATGAAACAGACTTTTTGTAAATTCTTGTAAACACACACACACACACACACACACACACACACACACATTGTATTGATGTCAATACAATGTGTCTCAAAGCAGCAAAAGGGGAAAACTTTCAAGACAGGTGAATACTTTTCAAAGGAACTGTGCTATTTGACATCTGCTAGAGAATTTAAGGCTGCATTGGGGCTCATAAGAGACTTAGCATGTCAGAAATATAATCAAGAGTCAGACAAGTAATCATTAAAAAAATTAATTCAAATCTAAAACATGCTAAATTGACCATTTTGTGAATTCTTTAATTGATTTTAGTTGCCTCATTGAGGAGGACCCAAATGCAGACTCACCCAGTGGGTAGGTGCTTTGTTTAAATGCAAAAACAAGCAACACAAACAAATATGACTGCAGGAGTCAGGATCCAGTTCAGTTCAAGTCATCTCAGAGTACTTTACACAATACATTCAGAGAATCCCAGCAATTCTCTAGTTTACGGGAGTGAGTCGAGCTGACAGCAGACAAAGGTAAGTTGGCTGGTGGATATATTCTGTATATGGATGACCTGGTAGGGAAAAAGGGAGCAAGTGAGGTGGGTGTGGTGGAGAATAACAGGGTGGAGACTGAGGACCCGTGGAGGTGATGAAACTTGGACTCAGAGCAGAACGGCAACATTTATGAAGTACAGTCTTTCTGTAGAGTTCTGGACCAGTTGAAGTTTGGATCATTTGTATTGGTTAAGACGTGAATACAGTTTCAAATGAAACCATGAGGATAACCGTGACCTGGATGACTGAGAATCTTCAAAGATACAGTGAGTTGCAGTAACCTAACTGGAATTTAATGAAAGCAAGGGTAACATTTTTTTTCAAGTTCTTTGCAGATAGAAAGCTTTTAAATTGTTTTGAAGATTAAAGATAGTGATAGTTGGGGTCATGATCAAGAATATTAAAATAGTTATGCTGGGGATCTCGTTTATCAGTGGCAGGAAAATGGAATATGAGCTGGACACAGGGCTTGGCGCAGTGTTAGCATTGATATGGCCATTGTACTGGACTGTTGTGGTGAAGATGGAGCTGCTTGGGAAGCAAAGCTCTAAATTTACCAGTCAATCTATGTTTCAACTGTCACCTCTGGTCTGGAGCTCTGGTTAGTGTCTGAAACAATGAGATTGCAGATACAAGCAGCCAAAATGACTTTTTCCCGTAGGGTGGCTGAGCTCAGCCTTACAGATAAGGTGAGGAGTTTAGAAATCCAGAAGGAGGGAATAGAGTCAGTGTTCCTTTACATCAAAAGGAGTCAGCTGAAGCAGTTCAAGCATCTTTCGTTTTGAGTTTTTTAGGGTACATCAGACTGGGAGGAGACCCTGGGGTAGACCTAGTGCTCGCTAAAGGGATTACAAATCTCTTCTGGTCTGGGAGCGCCGTGGGATCCCCTAGGTGATGCTGAAAAGCATTGCTGGCTAAAAGGACAACTGGGGTGCCCTGCTTAGCCTGCTGCCACCACAACCAGACCTCTAATAAGTGGAAGACAATGGAGGAAGGAATGGATGAATGGAGGCACAGTTAGGGAAAGATCACTGGTATGGCCTATTGGAACAGGATCAGCATACATGTTTGCATTTACAAGGGTATGAGAGCATGCTCAGGGAACAAAATGGATGTTTTGTTTCAAATGTTTTGAGATGTTTAAAGAGAAAATGGACCTGTCTGAGAAAATGGTCTGTGGACCTCAAAATCATGTGGCAGCATGCATTTTTTATTATACAGTGCAATATTTTTCTGTGCATTTAAGATCAGATTACACTTTCTAGATAGTTACACGGGAAACTTAAGAACAACTACAGTTGTGGTCAAAAGTTTACATACACTTGTAAAGAACATAATGTCATGGCTCTCTTGAGTTTCCAGTTTTTTGTACAACTCTGATTTTTCTCTGATAGAGTGATTGGAACAGATACTTTTTTGTCACAAAAAACATTCATGAAGTTTGGTTCTTTTATGACTTTATTATGGGTCAACAGAAAAAGTGACCAAATATGCTGGCTCAAAAATGTACATACAGCAACATGAATTAGCAATTTTGGTGACTTAGAAAGTTGTGTCAATGAAATGAGCTTCATAGCATGGCTTCTTAACTTCTTGTGAGTGGTTATGAGTGACTACAGCTGGTGACTTCTCTGAGGCCATTTAAATTGGGCTCATTGGATACAAACGCCTACAAACGCTACAATGGGAAAGTCAAAGGAGCTCAGCACAGATCTGAAAAAGCCAATCATTGACTTGAACAAGTCAGGAAAGTCACTTGGAGCCATTTCAAAGCAGCTGCAGGTCCCAAGAGCAACAATGCAAACAATTGTTTTTAAGTTTAAAGTGCATGGCGCTGTTTAGTCACTGACACGATCTGGGAGAAAATGCAAGTTATCACCTGCTGCTGAGAGAAAACTGGTCAGGAGGGTGAAGAGTCAACCGAGGACCACCAAAAAGCAGATCTGCCAAGAATTAGAAGCTGCTGGAACACAGGTGTCAGTGTCCACAGTCAAGCATGTTTAGCATCACCATGGACTGAGAGGCTGCCGTGCAAGAAGGAAGCCCTTGCTCCAAAAGTGGCACCTTAAGGCTCCACTGAAGTTTGCTGCTGATCACATGGACAAAGATGAGACCTTCTGGAGGAAAGTTCTGTGGTCAGACCAAACAAAAATCCAGCTGTTTGGCCACAATGCCCAGCAATATATTTGGAGGAGAAAAGGTGAGGCCTTTAACCCCAAGAACACCATGCCTACCATCAAGCACGGTGGTGGTAGTATTATGCTGTGGGGCTGTTTTGCTGCCAATGGAACTGGTGCTTTACAGAGAGTAAATGGGATAATGAAGAAGGAGAATTACCTTCAAATTCTTCAAGATAACCTAAAATCAGCCCCAAGGTTGGGTCTTGGGCGCAGTTGGGTGTTCCAACAGGATAATGACCTCAAACACACATCAAAAGTGGCAATGGAATGGCTAAATCAGGCTAGAATTAATGTTTTAGAATGGCCTTCCAGAAGTCCTGACTTTACACCCCATTGAGAACATGTGGACAATGCTGAAGAAACAAGTCCATGTCAGAAAGCCAACAAATTTAACTGAACTGCACCAATTCTGTCAAGAGGAGTGGTCAAAGATTCAACCAGAAGCTTGTCAGAAGCTTGTGGATGGCTACCAAAAGCCCCTAATTGAAGTGAAAATGGCCAAGAGACATGTAACCAAATATTAGCATTGCTGTATGGATATTTTTGAGCCAGCAGATTTGGTCACTTTTTCTATTGACCCATAATAAAGTCAAAATTAAAGCTGCAAGCAGCGTTGAACGGGCCCTCGCACACCCACGCATGTCGGGACGTGGCGCACGTCCAGGTGTGGTGCATGTCGGGATGTGGCAGAAATTTCAAGGTGGTCAGGCTTAGCTGACCAATTTCAAGGATTGCATCACAAACTTTCTCGGCCACCATGTACATCAGTGGTGTCAAACTAATTTCTCATTGACTATTGTCTGTTGTGTTATTAATTTAAAAATCTGTGAGTGAGATGTTATCTGTTCTATTTTTTTCTGTTCTGTTATCAATTTTAAAAATCTGTTTTATTATTGTTATATTACTGTATTATTGGGTTGCTATTATTGACCATTATGCCTGTTGTTGCAAATTTGCAACATACCCAAATTTCTATTTATGTTTTGTGCTATAATCAAATTAACAATCTCAACTTCATGTGACACCTACATAAAGGCAAAAACACAAACATTTTTTTTAATATACTTGTCTATAAATTCAGGCGTTAAGGGGTTAAACAATATTATATAAGGTGTATCGTAGGAGATCCCTCCTCCATCTATATATCAGTTTGGGGGTTGTTGGCCTGAAAAATATTGAACACTGCTGGCATAAGCAGTAGCAATAGTAATAATAATTTATTGTTATTATACATATCACAAGTACATGTCAGCCAAATAACCATGCACATTTAAATTAAAAACATGAATCTGTGAATCATTCTAATAGCTCAGTGTTGGATGCAAGATTTATATTTATAAATGGCAGTGACACGCCACCATGTACCTTGGACATATTTAAACTAAAAACATGAATATACTAATACAATAATAAGTAATAGCAGATCACAGCCATGCCCCACCTGCATAAAGCGCACAGTTCCTGGAGAGTGTGTCGGACTGAAGAGAACAACAGGCAGTTTTCAAAGTTTTTAAACTTCCAGAGTCAGGGTTATGGTGCATGGAAGCGAAAATACCATGTCCACGCATGTGAACGCACGGTCTCAGGAGGCTACCATAATTTTTTTTTCATGAATTAAAGAAAAGACAAAGAAGACATAATCATTTGTACCTATTCCAGCCATAGGCGGTCATACTGAGCGCACATGAAATGAAGTGGGAGTTGCCCCCTCAGCCCCTGTGAAATGGAACAAGGAACAAATGATTGAGTTTTGGGAGTGATCCAGATCAGTGTCTGGATCTGGGGATTTTTTAAAAGATTTTTAACATTGGGAGTGTTAGAAAGCCCTGCAGTGCCACCTTGTGGTAGGACGGAGCACATATATAGCACATATATAGCACAAAGATGTTGACTGTTTTTTAAGTATACTTTGTCGTTGGGAGATTGTGTTGGGGTGGACTGGAGCTCCTTGGCGGAGGTCTGTGCTCTCTGACTGCTTTTCTAGCTACAATCTGTGATGATATGAATATTGACGAATGTATAATTAAACTAGTTGAAATACATATTTGATGTTATATCGGTTTTTTACAGTTTTTCTTCATTGGTTTGGCTCATTTCTCGAAACTGAAATTACATTCTCAAAACAACATGGACAAACCTCCAAACTACTTGGCAATTGTTCACAACAGACTGGTATTTCTCCTTCATTTCATCAAATTGCAAACATCTTAGTACTTGTCTCGATGTCTCAGTACATCTATGCAAATGATTTAGTACAGTTAGCCTTCATTTAGCACTATTTCCAGGTGAATAGATCTTGTTGATCTAAACTGATTGTTGACTTCTCAGTCAGATGGTCGTTCACTCCAAAACATGTCAGCATCATTTCATTGTATAAGTTATCACAAACACAATAGTCTGTTCAATTGTCAGGATTAGTCATGAACATACGGTGGCCAGGAGAGGGACGGTGAGGACAGCTTTATTTACAGCACTGTAGGAACCATATAATGTTCCTTGTTTTTTGTTTATGTGTTTATATTACAGTATGTTGTGCTGTATAGATTTTCTTTTTACTCTGATGTATGAAAGTAACTTTATGTGTGTCAATACAGTTTTCTCGATTGTTTACACACATTTTCTGAAAGCATGCCTCATACTTTCAGAACTCTGTCTACAAATCAGAAAACACACACACACACACACACAATTGGCAAAAGCCATCAATTCTCCTTCAATTGAAACTTTACATTCAAAACGATGTTATTTCTTCTCAAAATGTTATTTTGTTTTCAAATGACACAAACCATTATATGAATAGACATTTATAAGAGTGCTCACACAATGCCAAAGGGACGATGAATTTTGGAGGCACTGACTATTTATATGAGAATAGAATTTAGTTTTGACCAGTCGTGTGAACTGTTTTGGGAGAGATATGAGCTTTTGCAGGTGAACCATGGTGTTGTGCTGAACCATCCATGTTATTTTGGCAAAAGCACCGAGAGTGTTGAGAACGTCTGATCTGTTTCAAGAAATGAGCCAAAGCAATTGAGAATAGTCAGTGCATTTTTGGTGGCACTGACTATTTATATGAGAAAGAAATTTGGTTTTGAAACATGAGTGAAAGGTTTTGGGTGAGATATGAGCTTTTGCACATGAGCTTTATATATATATTGCTGATATTGCAAAGTTTGAAGCAATGGTACCTTCAAATATACTGCCTTTAAGTTCCTGTTACCAATCGGTGGTGCTATTACTATGACTAAATTTTAAAATGTGGATGTGTTCAGAAGTGGACTCTTGTCCAGAATATGAAATTT
>JAMOIN010000188.1:0-41217 GCA_024666655.1 Dascyllus trimaculatus
ATATATATATATATATATATATATATATATATATGCATACACACACACACATACACACATAAATATATGTATACACACACACACATACATCTACATATCTACATATATATAAACAATAGGGATATTGCACTGACAGTACTGCACTTGGAAATGTAGAGACAGAATTTTGTTATTGCAGCAGCTGTAGAGTTGAGTCAATTTGCGGCATTTAGGCCAGCAACAGCTCTTGGGTAGAAGCTGTTTTTTAGTCTGTTGGTTTTTGACTTTATTGCCCTGAAACGCCTCACTGATTGTAGTGATTGTATGAGTTCAACCAGTTGGTGACCGGTGTGTGAGGAGTCCCTGATGATGCTGCGGGCTCTCCTGAGGCAGCGTGTGTTATAGATCTCCTCCAGAGATGGGAAAGGGCAGCCAGTCAGTCTCTGGGCAGTGTTTATGACCCTCTGGAGCTGCTTCCTCTCAGCCATCGTGCAGCTGGAGAACCATAACGAGATCCCACAGCTCAGCACCGACTCCACCGAGCAGCGGTAAAAGGACAACAAGAGCTCATTCTTTAAGTTGTTCTTCCTGAGAATCCTCAGGAAGTGGAGTCTCTGTTGTGCCTTCTTCAGTATCGCTGCAGAGTTTGAAGTCCAGGTCAGGTCCTTGCTGATGTAGGTACCCAGGAACCTGAAGTCTGGCACCATCTCCACCCTGTCCCCATTTATGCTGATGGGTTGAATGTCCGGTTTACACCTCCTGAAGTCTACGATCAGTTCTTTAGAATTGGAGGTGTTCAAGATGAGGTTATTGGTGGTGCACCAGGCTGACAGTCGCTCCACCTCCACCCTGTAAGCGGTCTCATCTCCTCCTGAGATGAGCCCCACCACCGTGGTATCACCCGCAAACTTTGTGATGGTGTTGCTCGGGTGGGTGGGGGTGCAGTCGTGGGTGTAGAGGGTGTAGAGTAGGGGGCTTAGCACACAGCCCTGTGGAGAGCCAGTGCTGGTGCTCAGTGCTGAGGACAGGTGGGGTCCTACTCTCACCCTCTGGGAGCAGTCTGTCAGGAAGTCCATAATCCAGTTACAGATGTTGTTGGAGAGACCCAGGTCCACCAGCTTGCTCACCAGTCTGCTTGGAATGATAGTATTGAAAGCCGAACTGAAGTCCAGGAAGAGCAGCCTCGCATAGCTCCCTCGCTGTTCCACGTGTGTCAGCGTGGTGTGCAGAGTGGTGGCGATGGCGTCCTGCGTAGACCGGTTGGCTCTGTAGGCAAAATGGTGGGGTCTAGTGTGGGTGGCAGGCATGAAGTTATGTGACTCCGTACCAGTTTCTCAAAGCACTTCATGATGATGGAGGTGAGTGCCACTGGCCTGTAGTCGTTGAGACTGTTGATAATGTTCTTTTTTGGCAGAGGGATGGTGGTGGAGGACTTTAAGCAGGGTAGGATGGAGCACTGGGAGAGGGACTGGTTGAAGATGGTGGTGAAAACCCCAGCTAGTTGGTCAGCGCAGTCCCTCAGCACCCTCCCAGTCACACCGTCAGGTCCAGCAGCTTTTCGGGGGTTCACTGCCCTCAGGGTTCTCCTCACTTCCTGTGCCTGCACAGTGAAGGTCTGGCTGTGGGGGGATGTCCACTGCAGTGTGGGCCCCGCTGGTGGGTCAACCTCGAAGCGGGCGAAGAAGTGGTTAAGCTCCTCCGCCAGTGAGGCGTCCCCGGAGATTGCGGTTATGTTGCTGGTTCTGAAGTTGGTGATGTGCTGGAACCCTTGCCACACCTGCCGGCTGTTGTTGCTGCTGAAGTCTCTCTCGATCCTCTGCCTGTAGTCTGCCTTGGCCTCTCTGATGCCTCTCTTCAGAGCAGCACAAGCGCAACTGTACAGTTCCCTGTCTCCGGATCTGAAGGCGCTGTTCCTCTCCATCAGCAGTTCCTTGACCTCCTTGTTCATCCATGGTATGATCCAAACCTCTGTCATCCAACATGTCTGCTAAAGAGAGGCATTACTTTTAACCAAAAACACATGCCATCACACTTGTCATCACTTGCTTAATCACAGCTGTGGAATAAATTCTGCCTGAGAGACACAACACAGGGCAGAAAAGTCCAGACCCAGCTATTAAATGATGTGTCCGGTTAGATATGCTTCCTTTACAGCTACACCACGGGTGGCAATGTTGGCCAGCCCGTTCACTTTGGTCCAAACTGAAATCTCTCAGTAATTGTTAGATGATTTTTTACAAACATTTATGGTCACTAGAGGATGCTCCTAATTTGTAGTCACTTTGCATCTTTTTTGCATAACTTTGTAGTTGCTGGGTGTCTCACTTTAAACACTTTGTGTCTGTTTCTGGGATAGATCACAGGATGAGAGTCCTTGATTCCTTTCAGCAATCCATTCATTGTTGTAACTGCATGGAGTAAATGTGCTGTTGTGAGATGTTGTTAAATTAATGATTACGGTGTCATGTCTTCATCTGCAGAGCCTCCTGAGGATCCTCCATCATGACTCCGAACCTCCTCAGCTCTGACTCTGCGTCCTCTGCAAACAATAAGTGCTGCTGCCTTCCATAATCCCATCAGGCATTGGAGCTTGACAAATCCATCCTTGTGAGTCTGTGACATAAACAAACATGCCGATACTTAGATACACATACAAACATGACACTCACATGCAGGAAACATGTGTCTGTGCAGCGTGTGTTTACAGTCGTTTACACGTCATTCCACTTAGTGGAAGCGTTGTCTGGGCAAACAGAAAAGGCTTCATCTGAAAGACTTTCTCCGTTTGATGTCTTTATCTGAGATGTCACGCCGAGCTTTGAAGTCTCCCCCGACTGCAGCCATGTTTGCTTTACAAATGAGACAGCTGAACCTCTTCATCCTACAGCAACAGACCTCGTACCCTTCATGTTTTTGATATGGTAAATGGAAGAAATGGAGTGTTGCATTCTTCTAACATCACAGAAAGCTCAATGTTACACTGGTGCTTCTAATGCTTTGTCCATCCTTAATTAATTGCTCCATTTCAACTCTGTCAATGAAAACATTCTAACCTTCATGAAAAGTCAAATTTGCTGCAGTTCTGTTGGATTAAATTGCCACACTTTATTAAGTGTAATTAGGTAAACTACAAAAACATTACTTAAAAGTATTATAAGATCATTCTCAGTCAGATCAAATACATTTTCAAATAGCTGGTCATTTCACCACATGGACAGCTTCTCCTGTTTCTTCATATGCTATTTTATGGGGTAAGAGGTGCACAGTGTCTAGTGTCTTTTGAAGATACCGCAGATACATATGTTCTTTTTTAATTCCATTGTTTGTATTGCTCACTTGTCATGAATCATTATATTGTAATAAGGCAGGGACTCAGGTGGTAGAGTAGGTTTTCAGCTAATGGCAAAGCTGGCGGTTCAATCCCCCGCTACATCTCAAAGTGTCCTTGGACAAGACACTGAACCCAAAGTTACTCCTGATGGCAGGCAGGCACCATGCATGGAAGCTGTGTAAATGGGTGAATGGTAAACACATTGTAAAGCGCTACGAGCACCACAAAGGTAAGTGCAGACCATTTACCATTGTTTTTTAGTGTAACTGTTTTGACCATAGATAACAGCACTGGTCTACTCCACAAATGGACTCTACACATAATGTCAGTTACTGTAGTTGTATGGGTGGTCGTCCTCTAAAATTACAGTAAGTTAGCAAACAATTATGTTGGTTTCCATTACTTGCTGCAATTTTATTAGGATGAAATGGCATAATGCAAATATACGCGATTCAAGTAATGTTAGTAAAACTTAAAAAAAAAGATTACCTTGCCCTTGAGCATGATTTCTGCCTCAGTCACGTTGGACTGCTTTTCAGCTGAAATGGTGGTGAAGACTACAGCTTCCATAATCCCCTGGTATTTCACGGCATCATCGAACTATGTCTTTTGTTGATCTTTTGACTGAGAGCCAACTAGCACCACAAATTGCAGACTGTGTGTTAAAAACAGCTCTTTCTGTTAAAAATAAGTTTTCTTGGATTTCAGTTATTCAGTTTGATTATATTATATCTGTTTCATTACATCTAATGAAACAGCCCAGACTCTAAGGTCGGTTTAGCATGTTGACCCCCAACTGTGGAAACAGAAGCTACACCAAGTGCCAACACTGGCTGAAGGCCAACTGATGGTTTCCACATGACAGAAACACACATGGCTGTATTAATAATAGGAAATAGGTATATGTGACAGAGGGTCACATGACTTCTCATATTTAACAGAAAAACACAAAAGGCTTCTGCGGATGTTTCTAAAAGTTTACAGTAACTTTGTGCTTTTTACAAGAGATAGCATCGAGCTACAGACTGGGATGCAGCACTGCACCAATGCTCCTGAGTTGTGCCGAGTGCCTTTAACACACATAGCAAGGGATTTCCAGAGAACTTAGGATTTCTTACTGTGTTTAGACACCGTCAATGAAAAGCATGTATAAATTAAAGTACCTCCAAAGTCCAGCAGTGAATACATAAATTATAGCTCTTGGCAGACCATCATCTTGTAAGGTCTCTCCTCGAAACAAGCATTGTCTTTACTCTCACATGCATTTATTTATTTATTTCATTATGTCTGCAGAGGAGCAAATGTGGACCCTTGCGAACTTCGGTAGATGACATAATGTATGTTACGCGTACCCTAGCACACAAGCGAATGTGGAAATCATTAACTGGTGGAGTGGACAGAATCTGTATGCCATTTAAAAGGCGTCTCAGCCCGCATACAGTCGTAAGCAAAATTTTACACACAAATGCATGCCCCTCTCAAGTGCTATGTGATGACATGTTATAAATATACGCTACATAAATAAAATTGAATTGTATAGGCCTACCTCGACCACATGCCGTATACAAACACAGCAGGTTAAGTCTGGATGCTAAGCAATAGTTCAGTGTTGAATTGGTGAATACCATAATATACTTAATATACAGCAAAGCAGCAGGTATCAGTTGCTGGTATCTCTTTTTTGTGTGATATTGTTGTCTTGTCAACACAATACATAGCACAATAAACCTAACCACTTTAACAGAAGAATGCTTTGTTTAAAGTAACACCTCCTCCAGCAGGAAAATGCTTCGCCTTCATTTAAGAGGTATGCTCCTCCCTCACCACTCATTATCACGTCTTTGTGCCACAGCTGTATGAAAAGACGTACACCCACTGACTTGTGGGCATAGATCAGCAGTTGCTACAGATACAGAATGTTAGGATTTGTTTTCTCTCAGGGGTGCCTGAAGGCATCATTCCAGTTTCTCTTTCTTCTTGGATGTTTGATCCTCTGCTGCTGATGTAACCTGCTGCAGATTGTGGATGAGGATCTCTCTGAGTGATTTCTGCACACACCCTCTGCGATCCCGCTGGACCTTGTTCTTCTGTTTGTTCCCATAAATTGATCTGTTGTTAGGTGGGACGTCAGATGCTTTCACCCTGCTTTATGAGGAGCAATAATTACCTTATCATGAGATCATGGTTTTATTTTCAAACACAGACAGGAGTTTTTCAGGGGGACAATGAACACCATTCCAGGCTCTGAACGAGCCAAAAGCAGAATGATGGAGAACTGTATCACATGATCCGGACTCCATAGTCGGCCACTTAAACCCAGCGGAGATGGTTTGGATGAGTTGGAGTGCAGAGTGACGGAAAAGTAGTCAACAAGTGCTCAGCATGTGTTGAAAAAGCCTCATGCTGCTGGTTGTGCTTCTTCTTTAAACTACTTTCGATTCTACTTTGAAAAATCTAAAGTTTAAAATGTATTTTTTAAAAACATTTTGTTTGTTTTGTTTTTGTTATTTCATAGTTTTGATGTCTTCATTTTATTTAGCTATATATTTTTTTCTTTACATTAAAATTACATTAACATTTGGCTAAAATGTATTACTTTGAGGACACCAGCTTCTCCTTCGTACAGTAATTACACCCCGTATATCTGTTTTTCTTCCTGTGAAACACTTTCACACATTGTAACTGTCTATTCAGTTAAACAATATGTTTCTGATGGATACTGAACAGTTTGCAAATTATCTTTAAACTGGAAAAGTCACTTAAAATGCAGCAAATACTGTGTGGTTGTGTGCTTTTTAAAGAAGAACAGACACAGTGTTTTACAGTGCCTCAGTTTTACCCACTAACTTCATCTGGAGCTTTTTTAAGTTCTTTGTGGTACTCAAAGACAATTCAGCAAACTAATCCGTTCAGTTCAACGTTCACCGAAAATATGAATGCGTTCATGCACAACACTACTTTTTTTCTGTTCCCTGAAGTACCTTAAAAGTTTAACTCCTCCTGTGATAGGCACTTGCACACATGAGACATCAATGAAAAGGCCAAGGTGTCTTACACAGGTTCACCAATGTGGGCTACATAGTTAGTAAAATACTGATGAAACGATGGTACATCTACTCTCTAGAAGAGTTGCAATCTGTTATGAATGACAAAATGGGATTTTTCCAGTCTGACCAGAGAATAAATGACTTGTGTGTCATGACGGCTTTCTGAGTGAGGAGCAGCTTTGTTCATCCAGAAGCTTCTCTGATCTGAAAACGCTGTGGTCCAACGGAAAACCCCCACACAGAGGCTACATACATCCATGCTGACATGGCAACACGCTGCCCTGTGTCAAATCTGGGTTGCCAGGAAACAGATGGGATGAGAATGTGAGTGCATGAAGGTCGCTTGATGAGAGGAGGAAGAGCAACCATGAGGTTGTGGAGGAAGAGGTGGTGCTGTATGAGTTTGTATGAACTCAGTCATTCAATGACTTAGTGCAGGTATAAGCACAGAACATAGAGAAGCTTTGGAAATGAATAAAACATCTATTAAAACAAATGTTTAAGATAAGACTGGTGGTATCCAACCAGCACTGTCTCAGTTGGTCTCGAAACACTTCTAATAAGAGGAGTGGCAGAGTAATTCAGCTGCTCACTGTTGTTTGGTTCAGATAAACAGGAGGAAGCAGTGCATTTCTTTGAGACTGTGTTCATGGTTGTATTGTGTTAAATGCTGTCGGCAGCTTGTAATAAGTCTCCAATATTTGTTGATTTAATGATGTTCTGTGCAATGGGTTGCAGTTTTTTGTTTGATTAACACCATCAGAATCACTCAAATGAAAAAGGGTGAAACTTTCATTATCCATTTCATGTTTGAACTTGCTGACTGATTTACTTCTGCTGTTTTGCAAACAGCAGAAGTACATCACCGCCAACATCTGGTGATAACATCATTATTTCATGATCAGACAAAAGTGAAAAGCATTTCACATTCAAAATTACAGGTAATTTAATTGTGTCACAAGAGCTCCAACCACAGGTGGTCAAAGTTTGTTGGTTTCTTCTTCTATGAAAAGCATAAGGTTTCATCAGTTTGCAGCTGCTTTTGTTCTCTCTTCTAATACTCTCTTAGACTATAGCGCCACCTTCTGACAACACTATGCGGCATAGTGTATTCATGCCGAGGCAGTTAATAGAAACGCCTTTAAAATATTTTCTCAACATTTCAAAACTTTCCTTCAAAAGCATTTGACAATTACATGGAGACTTATTTTGTACTAAAGGGTTCTAATGCAGAAAGAAAAAATAGCAGCAAAGCTTTGGGAACTCTTGTGACTGACTAGCATAGTCAGGTTCCAGCTAGTGTAGCCCTGTATGCAGTCACTTCATCACCAACCTTCCTGCCTGTTATTTCATATCAACAATCACCTGTCACTTTAGAGCGGAAAAGAGGGATCTTCAGATCAGTCATTTGTGAATATCAGAACTCCCATTTCGTTTAGTTTAGCTGCTGCTCCTCCTGTTGCTCAAGTTTTTGTCGTGATTCAGTGAGAAGTAGCTCAATGTGGCAGAGACACTGCAGCTCCTCAGAGCGGACCACACCGGGTTAGCTTCACTAAACTTCCACTTCAGGTTTTGTCCCCCACAGCGACTTGTGGCTTGATGCTTCAGTGTACATAGGAAAAAGTGAGTTTTTACAGATTGATATCAGCTGTTCATTTAGGGTTCATTTTTCAGTTGGTTGAACTTGTAAAGGGCTTCATGGGCTGCATAAAATCTGTATTTCATACTTGTTCAGTTGTATGACGACAGAGACAAGCAAAATGCAAATAAGAACTATGGTAATTAAGAATATAATATTTTCCTGTCTGTAAATTAACTGTAATTACCTCCACCAAGGAGGTTATGTGATGGCTGGCGTTGGTTTGTTTGTTTATTTGTTTGTTTGTTTGTGTGCAAAATAACTCGAAAAGTAATAGACGGATTTGGATGAAATTTTCAGGAAATGTGTGAAATGGGACAAGGAAGAAATAATAAAATTCTGGGACTGATCCGGATCACTGTCTCCATCCAGGATTTTTTTTTAATGTAAGTGTAACCGGGTGGACAATTAAATGCGGTTTACTCTAAAAGCCACCAGAGGGCACTGTTGTTTTTGGGGTAACCCCCCCTGGCCACATGACATTTTGGGTCTCCATGCGACAGACAGTGACAATGGTGGAGTTCTCTTTCCTTCCTGAGCGACATACGCACGGCTGGACCGGCATTCTTATCTCCGGTTGTCTAAGAAGCTGGGAGGCTATTAAGAGCTGTTGTGCTCAACGCTGTGCCTGTTCATTAGGTCGGATGGGGTGAAGGCCGCATTGTCGGTAGGAAATTTGAACTTTCTGTAATTACATTAGTATCTGTAATGTTCCATACAAAATATGTGAATTGGAGATTATGTTGGGGGTGGACTGAAGCTCCTTGGTGGAGGTATGCACTCTCTGAGTGTTTTTCTAGTTTTGAATCTGAAATGCTTTTTACTTTTATTTGTCTAATCATGAAGTAATGATGCTATCACCAGATGTTGGCAGTGATGCACTTCTGTTGTTTGCCAGACTGACGACAAAAAACGAACATTGTTAATGCTGTTTAAGTGCTTCGCTGTGGACATAGTTTTAAACTAAAACCACCTGGAAACATGCCTGTGGATGGAAAGTGTTTTCACATGAAAGAAGCATTTGAAAATTTGCATCCCACCGAGATCGCATCACGTCATACATACCAGAGATTACATCCTGGTCACAGACAGACTTTTACTGACAGTCTCATGTATGCTGTAAAGCACTGGGATTTCCCAGAGGTCCAAAATAGATACACACATCATTATTATGTCTTACGTTCACTCCAGCAACTCAGATCTAATATAAAACAAGCTGAATGCCTCCTACAGTTTGTTTAAGATAGATATAGTGAGTATTGGTGTTAAAACGTACAATTATTTACACTTTAACACTAAGACATCATCCTGATCTTTTTCTGATAAGATATAAAATCACCATTAGTCAGTGCAAACAGTCCTGTAAGGTCAAACTTTTCTCAAGTGCTTTGACCTTTAGCTTTCAGCTGACACAACAAGCAGCCTTGTTGTATCTGATCTCATTAGAATGTCTTCTGTGAAGATGCCTGCGGGCTCTCCACCCACGATGATCTCACAGTTTACAAACCGCAGTGAACAAACTGGATCTGCACATTTGTGTGTGTCAGCAAGTGTGACAGGCAGTTTGTGTCTTGGAGTTCAGGGGGAGTCTCTGCGGTGAGTCATTGCTGGTTCAGCCACATTTCATTGTTGGCAAACAAACAGTAGAACCTGCTCAGGCTGATGTCGCAACACCACAGGACTTCCTCTTAAAGTGCTGTCAGCAGCTTTCTCATTGGCTTGGCATGTACAGCCAGTGAGCTAACTCTGGGGTCCAAACGTTGCTCGGCACACATTGTTCACAATTTCATAGTGGACTTTTCACCAGCGTGGGGTTTATTTGTCCCTTTGGAGGGACCTTGTGGTGCTGCTAGCTCCGTCACTAGTGCTAAATCACTATAGCATTTGGCTGCTTCTTGGGACGTTTTTGGGGAGGTTTTGAGGTTGCCTGTTCCTTCAGCTTTGCTTTTTGGTTTACTGATGTTTCCTTAAGGTGGGGGGGCTTCTGCCTTGAGTTGTCATTTCATTTGCGGGGTATTTTTTGGGGTTTTCTTGGTGTTTTCTGCCATACATTAGTGTATTCATTTTTTCATTCATTTTTTTGATGGATTTTTATTTCATTACCAGGGTTAAAAATCATTTAGTTAGCATAGGCTAAGCTTACAAACAGGGGGGATTTGATTTCTGGGGTTAAACTTAATGTTAAGAGGTTTAAAATAAGGTTTAAAGGGCTTTAATTCATATAAGGGACTGGACTGGGGACTGTAAAGTGGGGGACCGGGGTTCAATAAAACGTATAATATTTTCATGTCATAGGGGTTAAAAATTCATTGGTTGGGTTTAATAATTTAAAATACTTTCACAGGTATTTCATAGTTTCAGGGATTTCATATAATTTTGAATAAGTTAAAGGGTTTTTTTGAGTGGAGACAGCACTGTGGGGATTTTATTTGATTAAGGGGTTTGTTTGGAAGTTTTTTGGTTTCATTCACCACTTTTCTGTTCATTCTTGGCCTTCAGTTCATAAGCATTTGCAATCTATATCCTCATATTAAATAATATACACCACTCCTTATAGTTTATGCATACAAAGCTCACAGTATAACACAGACACAAGACCAGAGACACGTCGCATTGTCGGTAGGACATTTAAACTGTATGTAATTACATTTGTATCTGTAACATTCCATACAAAATATGTGAATCAGGAGATTGTGTTGGGGTGGACTTAAGCTCCTTGGCGGAGGTATGCACTCGCTGAGTGCTTTTGTAGTTGTTACTAAATTACTTTTTGCCATATAGCCTATAGTTAATTTAATGATTAGAATTCTCTTGCTCTGGCTTGACAGGCTTCCAGCTCTTTATCTAATGGAGCAAACTCCTCTTGAAAAACACAATGGAACAGCTCTCCTCATTCTCCCTGAACTAACCAGTCAAACCAGCCACTTCTGCAACATTGTGCAATATTCTCCTGTCAGTCTTCTCTATTGGATTATATTTTCTTTTCTGTTGTGAGCCTCCATCAACCAGAGGTGAACCTTTGTGCATATGAAATGCCACAAAATGGAAATGCCCAAGGAAAGTACAACTACTTGAAAACTGCACTTCAGTACAGAATGACTCATTGACCAGGCTTGAGTTTTTAGTTGTTATCAATCTAACAGAAGAGCTTCAGCTGTTCATTTACTATTGTACTTAGTGAAGTGCATCGAAGCAGAGGTGCGTTCAACTACCATTATGCAAACTCAAGTACCTTTTTACAGAGATGTCAGTCACAAATTGGCAAAGTGATTTCCACCATGACCCTGTTTTGTTCTGTGGGTTTGTGCTGCACTGTGGCTGCCCTCTGCTCCCACACAGTCAGAATGGTGGGCTCCATTAGAGGCTGTCTTTACCCACAGAGGTTAACGAAGGATAACTTCAGCCACATGTCTACACTGAGCTCTAAACCTGCAGTTAAAACCAAACACCACACACACCTACTTGTCCTTTTCCCCCACCTGCCATATCACTGATTCGCATAACGTAATGCCCTTCGATTAGCATTCACGTTTGATCGCATCAGAGACACACACAGACACACAAAGACGCACATATACAATCTGGTCATTGTGCAGCTCCCTCGGTCTGCTGCTTTAAGAAAGGCAGTGATCCAATTCCAGGCACGTCGGTCTGCGTGGCAGATGAACCGCCGGCCTTGTTGGACAGAGCTGCAGGAGAGGGATAATGGAGAAATTTGATGTGTGCGTGCGCATGTGCGTGTGTGTGTGTGCGCGTATGTGTGTATGCGTGAACATCAGAGTGGGAGGATAAAATAGTAAAAAGACGTTATCCTTTTCAAATGAGTAACGACACATCAGGAGCCGGAGGAGGCTGCATGACCTATCTCACCCACATGGACTGCAGTTCACTGCGTGTGTGTGTGTGTGTGTGTGTGTGTGAGTGAGTGAAAGAGACAGAGAGGCAGTGTGTGTATGTGTCTATGTGTGAATGTGTTTGTGACTTGCATGTAATTATGAGCGTGTGTGTGTGTGTGTGTGTGTGTGTGTGTGTGTGTGTGCACTATGAGGATGGCCTTGTGAATGTGTTTGTGTATGTTGTTATTCTTGTATCTCTGTGAGAACCAGTTTTAAGGCCTCATTCAGGCTGCTAAGTGCTCTTGTCCTGAGGTGGTGGTTGTTTCGCAACATTTACTGCTGCTGGGAGTAGATCAGTTTATGATACACCTGTGGTTTGTAAAACTTTAACAAAGTGAATTTTCCTCAACATCCATCAGGGCAGAGGACAGATTCAAGTTCTCTTTACAATGATCGGAATTCAAATTTGAGTCAGACACTTCATCATCTTTGTTTCAGTCTTTTTCAGCCACCAGGCTGCTGCAGGATTCCCGCAAACTCCTGCGCTCCTGTTTGAATCGAACCTTTGCTCAGTTCAGTCTCTGACAGTAGAAACCACCAGGAAGGCTGCACTGTCACACAGGAGGAAAGAGGAGACGCCTTAATTGTCTTATGTCTCTGAAGCAACTCAGGACTGTCTTTTCCAGCAGTCCTCCCTGAATCCTCAACCATTAGCAGCTGGTTATCACAGCAGCAGCAGCAGCAGCAGCAGCAGCAGCAGCAGCAGCAGCAGCAGCAGCAGCAGAGCATCATCTGTCCTCCAACAGTGCTCCTTGAAATCCTGAGGTTACTCTATATAGAGTTACATTTCTATTTTATGCATTATGGCTTGTGCAGGGTCATAAAGGGAATTGTTAGCCAATGGCTAACAAACATAGAATTATCATCCATTTTACACAGCTTTGTTGCCCCTTTTAGCTCCTAGTTTTTATTTTATATACCCGATGGTCCTTTCAAGCAAAGAAATGCTTCTCTGTGTGTATATTTGTATTTCTCATGTTACGGGAACATCAGTATGTTTACATGGTCTCATTTTAGGGACTCTACTGCCCAGTCTGAGAACAAAAAGCACAACCCTGGTTTTATTTTTTTATGGTGAGGACTTGATTTGAGGTTAAATTTCATTAATTAACTCAATGTGAAGTCCTCTGAAATGGTAAAAACAGGACTGTGTGTGTGAGCGCTGCAGATTAAGATGAGACGTGTGGAAAGGACAGCTATCTGGCTTGCACAGTCACACTCTCATTGAAGTGCAAGTGCATATCTCGCTCTGCAGCTCGGCTTGCATTAAATACACCCCCTCCCTCCCCCACTGACACACACAGACTCACATACACATTCATGCACGTCCTCCCTCCTCTGGGAGTCGTGACAGAAATAGCTCTGCGGCTACAAGTTGTACTCTCTGAGGACTGTCTCTCTCTCTCTCTCTCTCTTTCTATCCCTCTCTCTCTGACAATGATGATGTAACATCCTCGCTGTCAGCTCAGTCACTGTAATTTGTTGTTCTTTGTTTATAAAGAGCACCAACTGCAAATTTCTGAAGGAATAAAAGTGCTAGTTCCCAACTCTGCTGTAAAAAAGGTAAACAGTATTTCCATCCTGCTCGTGGACTGTGTTGTGATTCCTGCCTTCTTTTTCTTCATTTACCATGAGGTGGGCCTCTTTTTTTCATCTGTCCCCCATTTCCTCCGTCACATCTCTCCCTTCGTCCATTTTTGTTGCTGCTCTGTTGTCTACAGTGATGTCCCCTCAGGTTAGTTTCCATTACTGCTGATGACAAGGCTAGAGAGTGTGTGTGTGCTGCTCCCTCCCCTAAAAACACACAATCCATGCAAAACAATAAACTTTTCCTACTCATCAGGCATGCACAAAGAAACACTAGATGAAGTGTGTGTGTGCGTGTGTGTGTGTGTGTGTGTGTGTGTGTGTGTGTGTGTGTGTGCGTGCGTGCATGTGTGCGTGTGTGCATGGAAATATGCATCTATCTTTGTGAGGACCAATTTTAGTCTGAGACCTTATTAGGACGTTTTGGGACAGACATTCAAACAGACCATGCATGCATTAAGTAGAGATGCAAACAGGGAAGCTACTTAGCTGCTCACATACTGACAAAGTCTTCCAAGTTTCCTCCATGAGGCATTTTCTATCAATCGGACAACTAGAGACCAGGCGTTATTGAGACTCCTTATCCAGTGACTGTGTCTGTGAATGTGGACCACATGACAGCTGACAGCAATGTGGCTTGGCCACTATACACAACTGCCCTACAGCTTAATCTGGTTCCTGCAAACTTTGTTCAAGACTTTCAGGCTCAGGCTTGAATCAGACTGTGATTGTTGGGTCAGACTATCTAAAAATAAAGCAGTAAACATTAGTGCTTTGTCACATATTCTCGTGTTTTAGAGGTTTGACATTTTTACAAGCATTTTACGTTTTTAAAAACCTGCAACTGCAAACAAGTTTATTTGGTTTTGTGTTTTGACACGGCAGCATGGAGAGTGAATCCTCTGATAGACTGATGAACAAAAAAGTTAAGGCCTTGTTAGTTATGCACAGGAAGACATGGAGGCAAAGTGACAGTAATTTTCATTAAGGTCTATATTAAAATCAGTTTGAGGTCTTTATCATTTTGTATTGTTGTGCACAAAAATCATATGGAATAATAAGTTGACTAAGTTGCCTCTGAGCTTTGCATTGTAGTGGAAACAGATAACAAAGGGCTGAAGAAACTATTAGTTGCTTTAAAAGTTCTGGTTGAACAATGGCCCGCTGTATAGCTCACTGAGTTAAAGCGCTGCCACCTGGGCGCAGGTTGCCAGCAGCCGGTTGAGAGTTCGAGTCCAGCTCACGAACCTTTGCTGCATGTCTTTCTCTCTCCTCTGTACCCCCTTTCACCCTGTCTCTTCCACTATCAATAAAAGGAAAAAACTCCCCAAAAAAATATTTAAAAAAAAAAAGTTGTGGTTGAACAAAGACTTTAAGAAAAAAGCTGTGCATATTGAGACAATTTAACCAGCTCCAGAAGCTGTGTGTAGTCTCCTTATACTCTTTTTGATTGCTTTTAGGGCTCATTATGGCCTTTGCCCCAGCTACAATTATAACCTCTAAGTACATACGACCCAGTCTGTCGTTAGGGATTTGTAGACATAATTCTTTTCTCTGCTTTAGAAGCTCACCTGAAGAATAGGGAGGACATTATCAGCCAGGGCTCTGTGGCCTGAAGAAATCAAATAGGTTTATTTATTTTTTTAAAAAAATCTCTGATCTCTTTTAAAAATAGATGATTTTTGCATTCTGTGTATGAAACATGCTGTATCCCAACTTTAAAAAAACGCTCTAAAAATAAAGAATATTATTATCAAAATACCATACAGTTCTTACATACAGTACACACCCACTCATCTACAGTGAGTGAGTGTGTGCTGGCTGCTGATGTCTTGTGTTTGTCTTGCCTGACTCTGACCTACTTGTGTCCATGAATCACGCCAGCCTAATTCATTTAAAAAAGCCATAACAGGAGGGCGTGTCTGCCGGGTGCACCCACCAAAACAACCACAGGCGACTGAAGCATGATGGGAAATGCAGAGAAACCACAGGCGCGGCTGGACTCTTCTCCCTAAATATAGAGCTCAGAGAGTATGGAGTTGTTTACAATGATTGATTAACTCTGTGGTGGCCATGATGAAGGTGCAGGAGGAGAAGAAACAAATCCAGAGCACAGAGTTTCCCCGCTGCCCAAAATATCTCTTGTTCAGAAGTAGCTACCTGTTGTACTGCTGTTAACAAGAAGCTCCTCATATGCTATGTGTCTGTTAGTGATGTTGTCTGGTGCTATATATCGGAAAAAACTGACTAATGAACTAAACTCAATGAGAGTTAGACAAGAAACAGCAGAAACAAAACACAAAGATGTAGGAGCAGCTGTCATTTATAAAAAGGTAAGCTGCCACTAATCTAATGCTGCTAATGTAACACAGGTGATGTGAATGCAACATTAATGGTGCGTTTGTGTTGCTGTTAGAGAGGATGAGTCAGTTCCAGGATTAATAATGGTGCTCCATCTAAAGCTTCCTCTAAAGACACGTCACTGTATTCAGGTTAACCCAGACAGGAAACAGGATTTAAGTGAGGAGCTGAAAGAATCATCTTCTGAATGAGCTGCTGTTCTTCACTGGAGAGAATAGGTGCACTAGTGCCAACTCTAAAGCCAGGTGAGTGGAATGGACAGAGAGAGAGAGAGAGAGACAGTGATTTAGAGATAACATTAAATGGGTCCACTGAGCAGTCTGTGTGTTGTGTCATTGCAGAGCAGAGAGAGATGACAATAAAACCTCCAACCATGGAAACCACATGCAGCTGTGGTCTCAAAGTGCTTAGTAGATATAAAAATTAAAAACCCAAGAATGAGACTAAAATGTTTCCTACAAACTAGACTAAAAGGTTTTTAGAGTTAGTGACTAAAAAAATCAAAGGACTAAAATGTGACTAAAACTAAAATACAGTTTTGTGAAAAGCTTACAATGTTAAGCGCTTTACAATGTTAAGCGTTTTACAATGTTAAGCGCTTTGTGACGACCTGTGTTGTAAATATGCGCTATATAAATAAAACTGAATTGAATTGAATTGAACTAAAAATCCGTCAAGGGGCGCTGGGTTCGAGTCTGACCTCGGCTATTTACCGCACGTCTTTCCCTGCTCTCTCCCAATTTCTGACTCTATCTACTGTCCTGTCCTCTCCAATGAAAGCAAAAAAAGGTCAAAAATAAATCTTTAAAAAAAATGAGTCAACTTCAGGTACCAAGACAAACAGTAATGTATTTGATTTGGTATTTTGAACTGATTTATATTTGCAGTGAAACTTAAATCAATCTGTTTTTGTTTTTTTTTTAAATGATGACACCAGTGATTAAAATATTGAATGTGATAATAGACCAGACCCTACTGTACAGAATAAGCAACGTTAGATGATTTTGGGAAAACTCTTATCTGAAGTAAGCTTCACAGTGCAAAAGATGGACGGAATGCTATATAAAATATTTAAGGAGATCAGTAAAAAGAAATAATGACAATAAATAACCATATACACCATATACATATCATTCAGCTAACTTGAAATCAGACTTGATATGAAGATAAGCGTGTAAAAACTAAAAGTCTGGTTATATTTTGTTTGTGGTGTGATATTGAAAGTGGGAAGCCAGACTCTTTGAGATTACTATTACTATTAAAGATCACTGTACTGGTTTGCTGATAGATTTAAAACAGATTCTAAGACAATAAAACTCTCTGAACCTCTGGAATATCTCATTGGAAATGTTTAACTGGAATATTAAATTCGTGTTTGTCAAAGTCATAATCATCACTTAGTTATGCACAGATTGGTCTAGGAACTCCTCATCAGGTAGTTCATAGACACATTTACATTTCAGATTCCCTTTTTTAAAAAAAAGAAATCTGTATGTTTTTGTTTAATATGATTATTAGGAAGCTGAAGTTATCAGAATGATTAGTTCATCATGTAGTTTTATTCTTGTCAGTATATTTTGTCAGCAGGTGTTACTTTTGTATTTCTATCTGTCAAGAGGTGACTAATTGTTCCCTGTCTTGAACTTCTTTGCAAGCTTTTTAAGGTTTTTAAACTGGTCCATTTGGCTCTGTTTTGCATTACCCCCACTCATTGGCCGACTGGTTGAATAATGCATTGTGAGTAATAGGAGCTCTGTGGTATTTCCATTGGAGCAGAAAGTTCCCATACTCCCCACACAGAGCCAACAACTCTCTTGGCGCTCTGCCGGCGGATAATCAGAGGAGTAGCAGCAGCGGCCGACCGTGTGAGGTTCACTGAGATCAGGAGGTGAATTTTAGAAATCCTCACAGAGAGGAAAGCTTCAGTTTTGAGGCGATGTCAGAGTGGCTTTAAAGGACTCAAGAGCCAAAGCAGAGCATGTTTTAAGAAGAACAGCAATGTAGCAATGTGTCTAAATGGCTGCACACTTTTATCAGCTTACAGTTCATTTACTGCACGTTCAGCCTCCTGAATGAATTTGTATTAATTCAGAAAATAGCAATAAGCCTTGGCGTCCTCTGACTGTCCAACCACCTAAACCCCAGTGACAGAGGCTGGGTCGACTGATGAAAAAACGTTCATGTAAGTCTCCCTCGCTGTTTTGGGTGCTACACTAAAATGCTTGTCGTGTTTCAGGAAATTCTGTCTGAGTTCAAACCTGAGTTTACAGTTTAAAAGCAGGAATTGTAACATCACTACTAGTTTAGAAGCCAAATCAGACTGAGGAACCATTCCATCCCGTTTCTCTCGTGTGAACTGTGGCTCAGACAACCTATAATCACTGTGCAGCTGTATGAACCGCCCTGCCTTTTTGTGAAGTTTGTTAGGGCTGCTGCTTGTGAGGAAGCCTGCAGACTTTACTCAGGGCTGAAAAAATCCATTGTCTGTTTTTTGTTTGCAAATATTTCTCCAATAAAGATGCTCAAACTGATTATCAATCAGATGCAATAATGCAGTAAAATGATGGATGACAATGTAAATATTTCCTATTTATATATTTTTCGTCATGTGGTATAACATGTTAATACTTATCAAAAAAGAAATATAGGTGATTGTTGTGTTACTGTATTACTATGTAGTAACATTATGAAATGCAAGACAGCCAGTTTATTCTATCAGGCATTTTTAAGCTCAGTTTTGTTTTAGTGTAGGCTAAGCTTAAATACAGAGGCCTATGGGTGGACTGTTCTGTCTGATTTTTTATTCAGAAGCCAAGGTTTCCACTGTTTGACCTTGTTCAGCTGCTGTTAGATTCCAGGGAAAGTATAAAGGAAAAAATAATGTGAGTCAAAGTTTTTCCAGCATTTAACCAAACATGAAGCTGAAGCTGTCAGCAAAACTCACTGGAAAACGTAGCTTTGTTCCTCCACGCCAGCCAAATGGGTCACACGTGGAAGACTTATAAGACTGTTTGACAGTTTCCAGCCCTTTTATTTTTCTATTCATTTATCCAAAACTCTGCCAGTCATTCAATCTCAGGCAAAATAAGACCCATTTAAATATTCCTTTAATATTTTTTTAACAGCCTTACATTCTGTCCTGTGGCTGTGCTGTATCTGATTCAATTTAGAGGTCGGAAATTCACGAATTCCAGGCTTCAAGTGTTAGAGGACTTATGAGGCCAAAACTATGTCAGCTATTGTCTATGTCGAAGCCAGCGACTGATTTAGCTCCTGAGAGACTGGTGGTAGAAAATGAGGTGGAAAGGATCCTTATCATTTCACAAGTCGAGTCTCTTATGTACTGAACTCACCTATTCATTCTGCTACTGACTGGCATTCCTTTGCTCATCTGACCCCAAGTGGAGCAGCTTACCCTTCTAACCATATATGTTTACCTATATTAGATTTTTTTATATGCTTCTCACCTGTGTGGTATAAACAGTGTCCAAGTAAATGTTCCTTCAGAATGCCGGTGACTGGCCTATGGATACCAGCTCCCGGTTGTCAGCGTAGACATGTGAAGGCATGATTCACTTGACTGAACAGCTGGACTCAGGGAGTAGATGACTTGGCTTTTGTAAGGATAAGGTGTCTATTTCCTACCAACTCTGGCAAGTCATTTTAACATCAATTAACTGAGCAAAGCATTTTAACCAAGTTAGCAGAAGTAATATCGCCTGCTGTTGGGGATAAGAAAAAGAAAATTGCCATTAAATAGATTGAGCTCATTCTCAAACTCCCTACGCAGGAACCTATGAAGAAGAAATTAAGAAAATTGTGATTGAAATTTACAAAATGTACTGATTTTTGTCTCCAGAAACACTTGAGGACCTACGATGAAGTCTGGATGGGCTCAGAACACAATGCTCTTGGTGGTAAAAAGGATGATATATGCGGTTACAGTTGCAGCACGATAGTATTGAAAAGCCAGCTGGCCCTGCCTCTGCCTTGCTGCAGCTGGTTTTGTTACCACAAACATCTGCAGTTATATTTCCCCTAATCAGAACTCTAATCCAAGATATCTGTATTTGCATCAAAACAAGGCAGAATTCCAGTTTTACATATCTACACCACTCTGACTAATTCAACCTTAATTTAAGAATCTAAAAAGACAATTATAAATTCAGGGTAAATTAGTAAAATTATAACTAGTTTGAGTAAAACTTTAGATATTTGAAAACTGTTACAACTAGTCATAATACAGCTGCTGTTATCCACAAGATGAATTGTGGATATCGGCAGCTGACTTGCAGATATCTCTAATGAGAACCTCACTGAATGGTTAAAGTGATGTCAATTGTTGTGGTAGAATGTCGTTGTGGATATCTGAAATTTTGTTTTAGACTAGGAAGAACTGAATTACAAATATCCACAATACATATCTGGTCAAGCTATTAATTGTTAAAGCAGCTAGCCATAACTGGTCTCATTAGGAGCTTAACCAGTCACAGACTGTTAAACAACCAGAGGCTCCTCCAGCCTTGCAGTACTCCTATTTACTGATATAATAATGAGCAATGCAGGTGAGTAATGTTCAGTTTTGTGGAGGCTGCCATGTTAAGTGATGTCAGAACATCTGCTTCTCTATGAGGCCATCCATCCATCCATCCATCCATCCATCCATCCATCCATCCATCCATCCATCCATCCATCCATCCATCCATCCATCCATCCATCCATCCATCCATCCATTATCCTCTGCTTATCTGGGACCAGGTCGCGGGGGCAGCAGTCTAAGCAGAGAGGCCAGACTACTCTCTCCCCAGACACCTCCTCCAGCTCTTTCAGGGGATCCCGAGGCGTTCCCAGGCCAACCGAGAGACATAGTCCCTCCAGCTTGTCCTAGGTCTACCCCGAGACCTCCTCCTGGCGGGACATGCCCAGAACACCTCCCCACAGAGGCGTCCATGTGGAGAAGTAGCGGCTCTACTCCGAGCTCCTCCCTGGTGACCAAGCTCTTCACCCGATTTCAGAGGGTGCACACCAGCCACCCTGTGGAGGAAACTCATTTCAGCTGCTTGTATCCAGGATCTCATTCTCTGATGCTCTTTCATGACCCAAAGTTCATGACCATAGGTGACAGTAAGAACGTAGATTGAACAGTAAATAGAGAGCCTCGCCTTCTGGCTTAGCTCCTTCTTCACCACGACGGACCGGTACAGCGACCGCATTACTGCAGATGCTGCGCTGATCCGCCTGTCAATCTCGCGCTCCATCCTCCCCTCACTCGTGAACAAGACCCCGAGATACTTAAACTCCTCCACTTGGGGCAGGGTCTCTCCACCTACTCGGAGAGGGCAAGCCACCTATTTCCGGTTGAGAACCATGGCCTCGGATTTGGAGGTGCTAATCCTCATCCCAGTCGCATCGCACTCGGCTGCAAACCACCCCAACGCACGCTGGAGGTCCAGGCCTGATGAAGCCAACAGGACCACATCATCTGCAAAAAGCAGAAACAAGATCCTGTGGTCCCCAAACCGGACCCCCTCTGACTCCTGGCTGCGCCTAGAAATTCTGTCCATAAAAGTTATGAGCAGAACCGTTGACAAAGGCTAGCCCTGCTGGAGTCCAGCGTGCACCGGGAACAGGCCTGACCTATTGCTTGCAATGCGAACCAGGCTCCTTCTCCAATCGTACAGGGACTGGACTGCCCTTAGCAAAGGGGCCCGGATCCCATACTTCCGGAGCACCCCCCACAGGACGCCATGAGGGACACAGTCGAATGCCTTCTCCAAATCCACAAAGCACATGTGGACTGGTTGGGCAAACTCCTATGAACCATCAAGCACCTGATGGAGAGTGTAGAGCTGGTCCAGTGTTTTTCTGTTAGGCTAATCAGTTAAAGTGTCTGCTGAATCAGCATTGACAATTACAGGATATTCCTGCACAGCAAACCTGGAACCGATGGAGGGCAGGTTAATCTGGTTAAGTAGTTACTCAACTGTGCTGACTCACCTTACATTTTAAGATTAGAAACTGTAGGTGACGTTATTCTATACTGAGGCAAGAACTGTTGAAGCTGACTAATCTGCACTGTAACTGCCCTGATCACTGCTGGATTGACTTCCTTGACTTGGATTTGATGCTTGCTAAACCTACACTGGCCCTCACATTACATGTCATTTGTTGTGTCACCAGCCACCCAGAAACTAACAAGTACTACAGAGCTGAAAGGGTTAAAGGATTTTTTCATTCACAGAAAATCCATTTTAAACATTATTTTTTTGATTAATTATACTAATTATCAACAATATTTTAATAAGAGAACTGCTGATCAGCCATAGAAAGACCTTTGAATGTGTTAATCTGGATTTCACAAAATATTCCCAGTCAGTATTCATTATTTTTACATCCTAATAGAGATTCAACTTTAAAAGAATTGATGGTTGCAGACCTGCTGTAGTTCTGTGAGGAATTAATTTTACCAGAGCTTGTTGTTAAATACTTTAAACACAAATATAGATGAAGCAATAAACTTCACAGCAAACAGCCTGAAATGAACAATAAGGTTCCTAAAATTAGATTTTGGTGCAGAGCCCCTCTACGAGATGCGGCTCCAAGGTAAAGAATATCTTATATGTCATTGTTATTATTTTACTTCTGTGGTGAGAATTTCCAACAGATTTACAGTTAATGAAACTATGAAGGCACAAATAGTGTATTGTAAGTATTGCCAGGTTGTATATCCAGCTTGAGAAGTTTGGAGGACCAATTTATATCTTTAGTCATCTCTAGTATCTAGGATCTCTGGGATGTAAAACCGCTGTTACTTAGAAAACCTCATTAAAGATCATGCTGTAATCATTCTTCAATCTGTCAGCTCTGCTGTCCGTTCATTATCTCACATTGTTTCCTCTGCCTCTTCTCTTCCTCACCCCTCTCCTGCAACTTTGCTGACAATGTTCCCTCTCTCTTGATGTGAAGCTGGACTTGAGTTCTATGTCTTTTTTTATTTTTTCTGCCTCAGCAACAGGATCCCTCTGAGAGAAGCCAAGCCGCTGCTTCACATGGTGTCAGATCTCGGCCATATTGGATCCGAATGGGAACGACAGTGTTGGTTTACGCTCCTTCCGTCAATAGCAGAGGGACAATGGAAGTGGGACAGGCGAGAGGCCTGGGCCGCCGTGGGTACACAGAGGCGAGACAGACAGAGCATTGAAGGGGATGAGGATCTATCAGAAACCAGCTCTGGCTAATGTGAGAGTTTCAGGTTCAGTGTCTGGAGACAAGACTTCTGGTTGGTAACAGTAGACAGAAAGCTTTGTGGAACATGTAGCGTCTTTATGCTTCAGGACAAACTGTTGCAGTGTAGAGCTACACATCAGACTGGAGTAAAAGAAGGTCACTGTTGTGAGACGTCAAGGCAATTTCAAACTGACCTGATTCTGACAAATCCAGGGTTTCTTCTACAAACAACATCTCTATATAGCTAAACTGCAACAGCAAAAACGAGCTGAAGAAAATGCGCTTGCAACTGGATTAAAGAGGAAATTAATGTATTTTGCAGGTCAGCTATATGCTAATACTGAACATGCTAGTAACATGTAATAACTTTTATTGGGTTTTGCAGAACATTAACCACTTTTACTAACTACAGCATTAATATTGTTTTATAAATGTATTTATTTATTTTCATTGGTTCAACATTTACACTGCCAGCGCTTGGTAAAAGGCAGGGAAAACAACTGTCTGGTTTAATAAAGAACACCATGACTTTTCCTTAACCTGGGATACAGGTAAAAGCTACCATTCATGTCACTCTGCTTTGTCCTTCCTTCCACTATACGTGTGTTACCATTTTCTTCATGATGGGAAACAACAACAACCTTGGAGCAGCAACTTACCACGAAGAAAATTTTTGGTTTTGCAGAGGATCAAATCCTGAGCAAAACTTGAAATTCTCAGTGTGCTGTCTGGACGTTGTTGCTGTTCCCTGCAGCAAAGTGGATTTTGAAAGTCGTCTGGAATGAGCAGCCAATGACAAGCTTATGCCAGCAGCCTATATTAAGTGAGTCAGACTAGAGGATCACTAAAGTTATCTGGGTACCATGAATGTGGGTCAGATATGTCATAGCAATTCATCCAACAGTTGTACAGATATTTCACTTTGGATCAAAGTGATTAAAATAAGAGATAAAGCCACACTGGAGTGTTTGTGTGAGTTTGACTGAAAATATTAACTGCTATACTGTGACAGATAAAATCATATAATGTGTGATCTGTAAATCAGGTCAAGTCGCTGTCAGTCAATCACCTACAGATTTTTTAAACATATTATTATCATTACATACTTTCAGCTGATGATGTCCCTTATGTGTTCCCAAGGGACAGAAGAAAATATTAATGCATCCTCCATGTTTAGTGTATTTAGTCAGTTAAAAGGTTTAAGCCCTTCCTCATAGTCAAGGACTACAAAGTGGGTATAGCCCACTATGGATTCAGGAAATATTTTGTAAGAGATCAAGTGCCGCCCTATTATAATAATGCGGCATGAGCTCCAGGCATCTAAAGGATGATCAGCATTTTATGGTTATGTTTGACACTTGGTTACATTTTCTGTAAAACAGCAGTTTAGCTGGATCTTCAGCAGGCAACATGACTGCTGAACAGGCCAAACATTAGTGGTTAAAGTTTTTCTGTGTTTGCAGTGAACATAGACAGTCTGAGCTTAGATCAGTGTCAGGAAAACGGAAACGAGCTGAGAAGTGGTGACGACTTCTTCTTTTTCTGTGTTTTCCTGTAATTGTCCTCTATTGTTAAAAGACAGAAACTTCTGATTGAACAAATGAGGCCGTGAGCAAGCTACTGGTCGTCTGCTGTCAGGGTGGCAATGGCAGGAAATCCACCGTAAACATTCAGTCTGTTCGGGGGCAGCTCCATTGAATGTTTTTCATCCCAGAGGACTTGATTGGAAAAGTTTTTTTCCAGATGCTTTTTCTGTTACAAACAAACCATTCATCTCCACAACAGTGAGGTCATCCTCTATTCTGGCTGTCCAAACAGGAACCCCCGAACAAAATCCAGTTCATTCATGTGGCCTTGTGTGTGTTCACTGGTATGTTAACTATTATAAAAGGACTTGAATGGAAGTATGTAAATTGGACGGTGACAGTCTTCAACCTCCCGACAAGTGACATCAGCTGAGGGCAGGAGGCCTCAAAAAGACTGAAGCGTTGCTTAGTCTGGGAACTATTGCAAGGACATTACGCTCTGTGAGTGTTAGCCAGGCTCAACAGACATACTACACTCTGGCTATTTTTTCTCTCTTATTTTTAATGACCACTAGGCCTTTGAAACAAATGGATGGAAAATATGATCCAAAAAAAGAAAAATTGACAGCCAATTTTTTAAAGATGTAAATGAGACATTCACAAGTACCACAGTCATGAACAAAAGTAACTAGCAAATTCTATGATGGAATGATATGTGTCTCCATCAGAAAAAAACAATCATGCATTTTGGTTCTGTGATAAATTTATCCCTGGTCTTTTGGAAAAACGACAAAATCTGCTGGGTCAAAAATATACATTCAGCAACCTGAATTATGAGATTTGGTGATGTAGTAAGTTGTGTTATTCAGATTTCTTAGTGGCATGACCTCCTACCTTCAAGTGAGTGATTAAGATTGACTACAGCTGATGAATCCTCTGTCAATTTAAATTAGCCCCATCAATTATTAGACCCATGAACATTACAGTGGTAAAGTCTGAGGAGCTGAGTACAGATTGGAAGAAGCAAATCATTAATTTGAACAAGTAAAGAAAGTCACTTGGGGATATTTCAAAGACACTTCAGATCCCAAAATCGACCGTGTAAATGCAATCTGTATGAAATAAAGGGTTACCAAACCTTTCTATGTTATTTAGAGGTGTCAAAGAGTGGAGGGGCAGCTATGTGATATGGTCACATCACTTCCTGATTGTGATCTTTTCCTGAAAATGTTCTGCTGTCATGTGCAGACTAATTTATGCACTCTTGGTAAAATATCACAGAATAGTGTTAAGGTCTTTGATCACACAGACAAAGAAAAGGCCTTCTGGGGGAAAGCTCTGTGGTTAGATGAAACAAAAATTTAGCATTTTGGCCACAACGACCAGAAATATGCCTGGAGGAGAGAAGGTGAGAAGAAGAACACCAAACCTACTGTCAAGCATGGTGGTGGTAGTATTCTGCTGTGGGGCTGTTTTGCTGCCAGTGGAACTGGTGCTTTATACAGAGTAAATAGAATAATGAAGAAGGAAGATTATGTCCACATTCTTCAGGAAGACCTAGAGTCATCAGCCAGAAGGTTGGACCTTGGACACAGTTGGGTGTTTCAGTAAGACAATGACCTAAAACACACTTCAAAAGTGATAAAGACATTACTAAACTTGGCTTGAATTAGGGTTTTAGACTGGCCTTTCTAAAGTCCTGATTTGAACCCGATCAAAAACCTGCAAACTGTGCTGAAAGAAACAAGTCTGTAATAAACCTAAAAGATGTAGATGAGTTGAACCATATCTGTCAAGAGGTCAAAGATACAAGCAGAAGTCTGTGGATGACTAACAAAAGGCAAAAAACTGAGGTGAACATGGCCATGGAATATGTATCAAATATTGGCATTGCTTTATATATACTACCCAGCAGATTTTGTCATATTTCCAAAAGACCTGTAGCCTGCTAAATTTATGAAAAAACTAAAAATGCATGATTGTTTTTTGTGACAAAGACACATGTGCTTCATTACATCACACATAACTGTGAATTATAGGAATCATTGGAAACTTACAACTGCCATGATATTCATGGTCTTTACAATTGTATGTGAACTGTGTTCATGACTGTATGTCCTTTGTTTTATTTCTTTATTTAGAAGATCCGATTTGACAGATTTTAACTTTAATTACATTCCTCTGTCACTTCACATACTATTATAGTCATTATTATGGTTATACTGTTACAACAATTCAAATTATTGCAGAGGAAATGTATAACCATAATTTCACAGCTCCCCTTCCTTCATTAACTTCCAATATTCCAATGGTCCTCCACATCTCATTTTGTCTGTTGTGTTTTCACAAATTTTCCCTGTTGTCAGGGTTAGTTGAAAGAGATGACATGAAATAAAAACAAGCCAAGACAGAAATATAGGGACATATATATATGTAAAAATGTGGGTTGTCTCTGTTTAAAAAAAGGAAAGAAAGCTGGCATTTCTCAAAGAATTCCTCACGTTCCTATTTGTTAGGATTCCTGCTCCAGCCTGTGCTCCCCCCTCACTCTCCCTCACTCTCCCTCACTCTGTCAGCTCAGCCCTGCCTGCTGGTGCCCTGATTACTGATTCGAGGCAGCTGCGGAGAGCAGCCCACCTGGACATGATTACCTGCTATAAATGCTCAAGCCACTGACTCACCTGCTGCCAGATCATAGGACAACGTTACCTGTTCCCTGCTGGACCCTGCCCTGTCTCCCACCGGTTCCCTGTTTGTTTGCCTGCACTTCTGCGTGCTTCACTCGGACTTCCATCACCCAAACTTCCAGTCTGCATTTTCCTGATCCTGCCTGTCCCTTTAGTTGATTAGGTTATGTGAGTAACCCCGTTTTGTTTGTAGTGATTTAGTTTGTTCTCACAGGTTTTCTGTTGTTCCTATTCTGTTTGTTAGGTAGAGTTATACTTTGGTTTTTGTAGTTTGGTCCTTTTTCTGTATCAAGCCTGGTTTCTCCATTCTGTTCTCCTCCAGTTTAGTTTTATTCCTCTGTGGTGGTTTTAGTCTGTAGTTTATGTCTCTGTTCTGTCAGTTTTGTTTAAATCATCTGTGGTTTTCTTAGGTTTTCCTGCTGTGGTTAGTTTAGTTATTTATATTTATATTCTGCTTAGGCTTCAGTTTAGTCTTGTTTCTGTTTTCCTCTTGTAGTCTAGTTAGTGTTTGAGTTTAGTCTCTGGATCCCTCCTGTATTTGAGTAGGTTTTGGTTTTGTAGCTTCCCCCCATGTTATGTTGGTCCTTGCCCGGTTTTGATTAAATCTTCCTTTGAAAACTCTGCCTGAGCCTGTTCTGTGTCCGCAGTTGGGTTCTCCCCTGCACCATAACACTATTGGCTCCTACCTGATCTCTTCCAGGTTCAGAAAACAATAACTTAAGTCATGGAAAGAGCAACAGAACAACAGAAGCAATATAAATTGATAAATGTACTACTGTACTGTTTTCCCATGTTCATCCTGTGCTACACTTCTTTCCTACTCTCCTCCTTTTTGAGTATTTGTGCAACAGTTTGCATAGGGCCTCAGAAATTACAGAAGAGCCCTACCTTATGTCAAAGCAGGTGTCTATTCTCTCATTGGAAGTTTAGTTACAACCCTGGAGTAATGCAAGATGGAAAGCAATGGACTGACAACAGATGTCTACATATACTTGGACATAAGGAGCAAACTTCTGTAAAGGATGAAGGATGATAGTGGGAGCTCTGGAGAGTGGCAACTAATCTATATGGATCACAGTTCAGGTAGATGGACCGCTTACCAGAATGAAATCTGGACCCCTTATCTAAACGTAACGGGACAGACTTCCCATGGCAGCGTGGGAAACAAAAGTCCTTTTTAGCAACTTGTTTTCAAAATGTTTAAGAAAAGTTCAGAAGTTAAATGTAGCACTCGGAGGTATCAAGACTAGTTTTCAGCAAGATGAAGTCTTTGTAGCAATACCTGATGTTGTAGACTTTTTTTTTTTTTTTTGTTGAAAACTTAATGGACTCAATTTGTCAGCAATCCAAAAGAATTTAATGAAATGTGGCAACAACATAGCTCATATCACAGACAACTTACAAAAATGTGAGGACTTTATTGTACCATATTATCTGAATAATATCCTCTCTCTTCACTATAGCATATGTAAGTGTTAAACTTGGAGAGGACAACAAGCAGTATTTTTCTGCCCTCTTGATGTACTCATCCAGTTGCAATCATCCCCACACTGACCTCACCATTACCAGTGTAAAATTTACCATATAGGCTAACGTAACAAACCTCCATTGTTCAATCATAGAACTGGAGATGTGTTCACTAACCACTATTTGTTTTTTTTTAATTAACATTTCAGTCAAGGCTGTCAGATCCTGCCCCATAATGGGAACAAAGAAGGAAGCTAATTAGGGGGCCATTTCTGTAAATGCTTGTGACACCTTGTTTCTTCCCTGAGTTTCTGCAGTGAAAAGCTTCCCATTATCCTTCTGGTTCTGGAGTTGGTTTCCAGTTCTAACATCTTTTGCTGAATAACTCCAATATTACAACTTGCAATTGTGTAGCATAGAGTAGTTTTACAGTGTTCAAGGAGAATTATAGGTGAGCTGGTGTGCTCAAGCTGCAGCAAGCTATAGAGGGGTGGATGGAGGGAGACACAGCAACTTCATAGATCTGTGCTTTCTAAAGGAAGCTGCAGTGTAGAGTTATGCCTAAGGCATTGGAAGGAAGATATAATTTGAAAGGAAAAAAAATCTAAATATGTAACTTTGTTGTTCAGAGACCAATTTTCAGGGTTTTAACAAACCATTGACCAGTGAGGAAGATGAAAAAATGCAATGTTGACTACAACTAACAAAAATCTAATCTGTAAAATACATTTTTGTTAAAAGGCTTAAACTAAGTCAAATCGGGCATCAAAATTAATACCTCTGATGTTTAGCATGTAATATTTAACAGTCAGTAACTAGATTAGTATGACTGCATGCTAACATTTAAGATGTCGCCTTCACAACTTTTGCATTTTCTATGAGCAGGAAGTCTGAAAATTTCACCACAGATGGCTGTAGGAGAAAGTCACCTTCTTCCTGCTCTGAACTGTCAAGTGATTCATCAGATCTGAGATCTGACGCTCCAGATTGCATTATTTGTTTTATGGTGATGTATAAAGTTAATTTAGAATGACTGATGTTGAAACTCTTTCTTTACCACCTGCAATTTGTCCTCTGTTTCTTCATCATCTTGCGACTTCTGTCCTATTGATAGCTCACTGTTATTGCTAGTCAATTTCAGCAGTTAAAGGTTAACATTCCCGCTCAGCTCTCTAAAAATCTGGTGACACAATAAGACCTTTACCCATTGCCCCGTGGTGTAGACTGTGGTCTTGGTGTGACAACAATGTTTATCGGTGATGTCATGCAGTGGGGTGATGACACACTGTTGGTTGGTGGCCTGAGAAGCTCAGTATCATTTCAAGGAAATAAACATGTTAAAACAGTTCTTCATGAATATAAACAGAACTTACTGTTTCAGAACTTACTAATGTCAACACTAAAAAGCATGTTGGTAAAAAAAAAAGGGACACATGCTGGGATTCCTACAAGTTAAATAAGTTCTTATTCTGTGAATCCCTGGAGACTATACGCACACAATTTTAAAGGGTTTCTGTCATATTTATTTATTTTGCCTCACAAGCAAGGACATTTTCCTAAAGGGACACAATTTAGTTACAGATTACAATGCAATGTTCCTCTCCCCAAAGGAGAAATACTTAACATTTTTCCTCTCGTGCTACTCTCAAAACAAAATTTATACTTCTGGCTCTGCAACAAGACTCTATAAAAAGCTATTATTATGAATGCTGTAGCCTTTGGGTGGGACTATATCTACTTTTTCTCACATTGGATGATTTTTTTCTGCCACTTTCTCTGCAAGGTCTTCACAAAAATATATTGGTTTACAGCATGTTAAGATTATCTACCATAAACAGGATCTATAGTGTCCTGATGCATACATTCAAGCAGGTTACCATGAAATGTGGTATTCCACAGGGTTTTATTGTAGGGCCACTAATTTTCATGTTTTAAAATGTACTGTAACTGTACTGTAATTCCCATTCTCCTGTTCGATTAATCTATAATTCTACATAGAATTATAGATGACAGATGCTATACAGATAAACTTCTCTTGCTTAGTGATAGCTATGCAGATGACAAAATGGGATTTATTAATAGTATTATGAATAATAAATAAATCGTGGTTCCACTGCATTGCAGATTTTTAAATTGTAATTATCTAATCATGTATTGTAATCTTGTATCACAAATTAAGAAGACCGCAACCCGGCCCCGGATAAGCGGAAGATAATGGATGGATGGATGGATGGATGGAATTAAGAAGAATATTACATCAAAATTAAATACGTATCGTACCACAGATGAGTAGACAAAAGCCGTGCCCCAATTCAGAGGCTACATCCTTGGAAGGACACAGCCTCCGCATCCTTTGAAGGATGCAGTCTCTGAATTGTGCCATAACTAATGACTCACACGTATGGAAAATGCCACGACGGCTGCTGCTGCTTGAGCTCATTTGCCCGCATGAGATCATACACGGCATGCTATTGGCTGATGGATGGGAGGAGACTAACCAGAGCACTGTGTTCTGTATCTTGGGCTCTGATTGGCTCAGCGACCGTAGCATCAATCTCCTCTGTCTCCTTTGTATAGCATGCATTCAGCATCTCACCTTGTCCATTTCCCATCGACGTCTGATTGCTGCTCGTAGTGTTGCTCGGCGATGTTGTATTTTTGTGAAATTTTCAAAAAAATAAAAATAAATTTCAAGCCCTACAATGTTGCCCAAATGTTCTGCGCCTTCTTAGGCTTCTGGCACCAAACCCAAGCATGGGGAGGGTTTATAAAGCCTTAAAATATATATATAAATAAAATAAGGTCGCTACTTCACAGATTTTCACCTATCACAGGGGGTTCTGGAACCCCGTGACAGATGAGGGACCACTGTAAATCAGTTTTGTAACTTCTTGACATTCCATGTGTTGCAGTTTTACTTTCTGTCCTGCTAGCAGTATGGCTGTAGGCATTGTTGGTTGGTCAGGTGGTCAACAGACCACTTTGGTCCAGATTGAAATGTCTCAACAGCTCTTTGATGGATTGCCGTGCAATTTTGTTTAAACATTCATGACAGCCAGAGGATGATGTCTCCTGAATTTGATCTTCTGGCTTTTCCTCTGGTGCCACATGTGGCAAAGTGCAGCTTCACAGCAGCTAAACTAACTGAACACTCTCCTGTCTTGTTCCAGTAAAGTTTTCCAGGTCAGTGAGCGGTTAGTTTTCCTTTTAGCCCTGGTTCACATTAGTCCAGATCTTCTCGAGAAGATTTCTATCATTCTTTGCTGACCTTTGAGGAACACATCCTTTCAGATTTGTTCTTGGCTCTGTGCCTTCATTGTTGTGTCGACGAGGGAAGTGTGTCTTGGCACAGTGAGCCACAGCCTCCTGCCAGGCAGCTCTCACCTCAGCTGCTGGGCTCCAATCACTGGGTTCTGTGCTAAAGGAATCAGGAGCTCAAGGTCACCCTCAAGACAACAAGCCCTTACCGTACAAAGTGCCTTATTCTAAAATGACACATTTTAAACATGATCCACACTCAGTCCACAAAACAACGGATGAAAATGAAAACTAACCTCAAGCTCTGTCATTGTAAATAAGTACGGGATTCGGCCCAGTCACCATCTATATGGTGTATTGCAATTGCATCTACAATGCCCTTACCATTATTGAATAAACCATTGGATCTCAATTTTGTTTTTTACTAAGGACTCCTTAGTAAAAACAAAATAGTTTTTGTTTTTACATTTCAGAAAATGTATTAGTTTTGTCACCAGTCCTTACCCTGAGGTTGTCTGATATCACCACTTTACACTGAGCATAGGCTAATCATCTCATTTGCTTAGATTTTTTGACAAAAATGTATGTATTAATTGTAATAATTTGAGTTTTGTTACTTTTGATTTAAGCATTTTGAATGATATCCTAGTGAAAGTAGGTAGTTATATTAGCTTATCATGCTGCCTGCATGTTTTCAGTTAGTCTCAGCTGCTTTGTTGCTGCTCCTTGTCTAATGTTCGGAGGAAACTTGTATTAAATATGATTCTTAAGTTCAGGTAACATTACTGATAGACATCTTACTGAATATGAGATGCTTCTTTTTAACAGCAGTGCAAAAAGTCAGAAAGGTAACTTAACTTCTGAAGAAGAGATATTACCGGCTGCTGAAGGAAATTGATCAGCAGCTACACTTTGTGGTTCTGCAGGTCCTGCACCTTTCTTTCACATTACCATTTAGTTTTTATTTGTTTCTGCCAAACATTTTGTTGTTGTACTTTTTCCCAATCTTGCTCCTAATTTCCTGGTTCAAAGTCTGGCCTAAGTGCAGGTTGTTTAACAGGAGGTTGGTTTTCTGTTTCACTGTCAGCGATTAATGAAATAAGTAGCGTGTTTGGAAACTAACTCTTTCTGTGCCTTGAGGTCATGCGGTTCCTCTGCCGAGTCAGCAGTCGGACGGCTGATCCTGCCTCATCCTCACTGTGACACAGCCCTGTGATGAGATCAGAGGTTACATAACCGAATCATCATTTGATTTCTTCAGTGAAGTGAGAGGGCACCGCGGCTCGTCGCCAGCACTGCTGTGACAACACAGAGTTCTGTGTGCCGACAGGAAAAAGAAAATCTCCCTCCTCCTTTTCAGCTGAAGCTGTAAACAGTAATCCTCCCCGTCTTTCCATTCACTTCCCTCCTCGCTGTCCTACTTTCTTTCTCTTTTTATAACCAGGATTCAGCCAGTGCTGTTTTATCAGGGCCTAACATGCTGCTGATAAACCCAATGATCCCTTTTTATTTCACCTCTTAGGCTGTATTATCTTTACCTAGTTATTTACAGAATTTAATTTAGAGTTTAACTTTATATATCTGGTGTTTTTGAAATCTATAATCTGGACTAATATGTCAAAAATGTCAGATGAGTATTAAGTATTATTGCAATGAGTCCAGTTTTTTATTGAACATTTTAATACAAATGCTGCATGTGTTAGACTGGCACTCATTTCTTGCAGCATATATGCATCAAAGGTGCATTTTGTATTAACTGACTATGTAGGACAGTGATGAGCTGAAAATGTACATTTCTAGCTCATTCTGTTCTGCTATCCTTTGCAATAGAGCATGCTTCACTGTTTTAATCATGTTTTAAAGTTAACTGTGTGTTACCATCTTCAAAGGAGTAAAATAAAGCAAAATAGTAATACAACTAAGAAGATTTCAAAAGGTCAAGAGATTAGACAAAGTTTGTCTGTGATTCTTGCTAAATGCTAAATGAGAAATCATATTAAATTCTGAAATATGAAATTCTGTCTATCTGTCTGTCTCTCCCTCACAGCCTTCACCAATTAGAGCACTGAGTCATTGGGTTGCACAATAGCTGAGCTGCATAATCACATAACGCCAGCTTATCTGTCTCGCCAAGGGCACCCAGTGTACTCTGACCCACTATGTGTGTATGTGTGTGTGTGTGTTTGTGTGTGTGTGTGTGTGTGTGTGTGTGGTACTTGGCATGGGCTAGTGTGAATTTGTGGGTGTGCTTTGCTTCTCTGCTGATGTCAGATGGGACTTTGATCCAACTTCTGTTTAAGTTAACTTGTTACTAGTGTGTGTGTGTGTGTGTGTGTGTGTGTGTGTGTGTGTGTGTGTGTGCTCTTTGCATTTCTGAATAACTGTACATCTGACCTGCTTCAACTGCTTCAAACTTGGTGGGCGTATGCTAGGGAGCAGAGGAAATGCAGTGTTGAGATTGAAGTCCTCCAGATAAGTGGTCTCATATTTTGGCTGAAAGTTGTTTTCTGCTACGCTGACACAACAACATCCTCAGTTGGCCGGGCTTTGGTTTTGTAATAAAACACCAAAATAAAAAAGCCAACTTTACAGTAGGGGCCCAGGTCAACAAGAACCATCCAAAAAATCTGCAACAGTCAAGACTGGAAATTTCTGTTCGGCAGTAGCTGTGGTGACTTGAACTACACACCAGCAACATCATAAACTGGATGGACTTTTTGATTGACAAGGACCATGTGTGTTTACAGTGGATCAAAGCCTGCTTAACTACATGGAGGCCAACTGTTTACCAGCTGACCACAGCCCTATCCCTCCTGAGGTTGACCTTACTGACTTTAGCCTGGTACGCATGGTGTCAGCAGTCATTCCTAGTGTCTGTGTACAGATCATCTGGTACAGGGCATCCGAGGTGATGCTACACATTAATCCGGCCATCGACATGTGATCTCTTGGACTGGTAGCTGTGGAACTGGCTGCAGGGTAGCCGCTCTACACTGGGAATACCTAGTACTATGTCCTCAGTTTCATACACCCATAAGGCCAGTCAGCTGACTACATCTGAGACCTGATTTCTATCTGCTGTCCTGCTCACTCTCCTCTTTACCCTCACCTCAACTTGTCGAGTCAGATGGCCACCCTCCTGAGCCTGGTTCTGTCAGAGGTTATTTCCTGGTAGAGGAAAGTTTCTTTTTTTCCCACCAAAGAGCTACTCAAAAGAAAATTTGGATTTCTTGGATTACTCTCTATAATATAACATTGTAAGGTCTTCATATTACTATGTGAATAGGATGTTTTATATTATGAGTTGGCAATATATGAATAAATCTGATCGATACATCAAACCACAGGAGGTTCTGTGGGGTCTCGTCTTTGCTTCCAGCCTTCCTCCTGCACATACACCTGTAGAAAGAGGAGAGGAAACAACATGAAGGAGAATAACTTGGAACTGGAAAAGAAAAATATTGAAATAGATGCAGAAGACTGCGAAAGTATAAAGAACTGGATGAGTAGAAGAAAAAATCAAGGAGAAGAATGAGGAGCTGCAGGAGCTCTGTCTCAAAAAGTAGAAAAAGAGGAGACACTTGAATTTTTTTGAAGAAGAGAGTGAGGACAGGACAGACAGAGATGGAGAAGAGGAGTAAACAATAAAGAGAAGACACAGAATCACATAACAGGAGAGGAAGAAGGTGAAAAGCAGAAAAGAAGAAAAGGAGAAGGATAAGAAAACGTGTACCCTCTGTCTCCCTCCACCCTAACTCCACCTTCCCTCCCTGCCCCCAGTACCACTCTACCTTTCCTTTACCACCCACCCAGATTTCCCCCTCCACCTCTAACTGTCCAGTAGGTTGTGGCCTGTGTGGAGTAGGGTTTTTTTCCATTTGTTTTGACCCTAATTTATGAATCACTGCAGTAAAAAGTAAATGCATTATTTGTTTCCATACAAGGTGAGATGTAATGCCAGCCCTGTGTTGGAGATAAAGCAAAAATCACACTTAGTGTCAAAACTGGATTATTGGCAATGCAGTCGCATCACGTGCGTGCATGCGTGGGTGTGTGCTTGTGCGTGTGCATGTGTGTGTTTTATAGGTTTTGGTAACAGCATGATCTTAAGCTCATTTCACTGTGAAAATACAATGTGAGATCATGGTGGTGGGAGGGTTTACTTTTCTTTCCTTAACATCTTTTAACGAGTCACCTCGCTTACAGTTCTTTACTACACTGTAAAGCATAACATGGAACTTAATAAAGAAGTGAACCTAACTCACTTTTCATCAATATGTTATCAACACTCATTTTACACAAGTAACCTGTAATTAGAAGTTGAAAAGGTTGAACAACTCAGTTTGTCTAAGTTGGGTTAATATAGAAAAAATAAGTCATTAGTAAGATGTGTTTAGTCGATCAGTTCACACATTCGCAGATAAGCCCTCATCTACTTCATTAACTTCCGGAACATGAGTGGGCAAGTCCAGGTGCAGCAGGACGTCGTCGCAATGGCAGTGGTCACTTTTATCGGAATTATTAGGGCCCAAGCACGAAAAGGCGAAGGGCAGCAGTCAGTGTGAAACACTGAACGCTGCCTTTGCCTTGCAGTGCAAAGGCCCTATTGTTCCTGCTCAGTTTGTTTGGCGGTTTGTTTCTTTATTTTTCTTACACCAAATTGAACCTCAATTTGACCCCCTAAACATGCTCAAAAACTCACCAAATTTGGCACACACATCAGGACTGGCAAAAAATTTGATATTTTGGGGGAATTACACATATGAATGGCAAAATGACTCAATAGCGCCACCTTGAAAATGTAAATGAAAACGTCCAACGCTGCTTGCAGCTTTAATTTTGATTCTTATGCTTGGAACGCTTATTTGGTAAGTAAATATGTTATTCTTTCACAACGGAACGATTGTCTTTTTATTAATAAGTGCGCAACAATGGACTTTTTAATTCGGGCTAATGTTAGCTTAACTGAGCCATACAACAGTGACATCTTGTTGCAGATTTGGACTATGGCGATGAAAAAAGTTTATGGGGTGCTCTGGCTAACACACCCGGACCCCACAGAATGCAGCCTGTGTGCTTCGCTAGACTTACTGCTTTTTATTTCGGCCATACTGTCTGCGGAGCAGCGGGCTGCGGCCGCCCAGCTCAGTCCGCTGCTGCATATCCAGAGACCCAGGCCGCAATGGAGCCATGAATTTAAATATTCAAATGTCGCTTTGGCCTCGTCCTCCACTATATATTTAACATAGTCCCTTACTACCTCAATTAATTGTACCTAAACAAATGTAGCAGGCTATATGTAAAATGAAATGACTTTTTTTCCTTTTTTGAACGGTTAAAAATAATTGATGGATTTTTTCATCTCAAAAGTCAATGACAAAATCAACAAAATCTGAATACCTGAAAACTGCAGCTGTTATTTTATATTTCAAAAGTGTAAATTGATTATTCTCAGTTTTACATAACCTGTTAAGGTAGTTAAGATATCGTGGGTCATACTCAGCTTGCTAGATTATTGTTTATACTGCTCATGTCAAGGATGTAAATGTAAATATTAGAAATGTCTTTGTGGTTTATAGATCTTTGACATATCTTTTTAGTTGCACTAGACAGTACATGTGAGGCATGGTGAGATTTGGTCATGTTTGTGATGGCAACTTCGTTTTTTAAAAGCTACCAAAAATTTTTATTTTTCTGTCCCTATTTCAGGCTCAAAAGTTTGGTGACCAGTCCATTCATTCCATAATCCAGCACTAAAAGGTGATTTAACCTAATGTCTACAAATTTAAGCACCTCTGTTTATTTTATGAGTTTGATTAAGTTGGATAATAAAAAATTAAATCCATTTAGGAAAGTCAAAAAAGTGTTTATTCCCATTTTGTGACTTTACTTTTCAGTTAAGTCATCTTCTCTCTGAAATGAACAGATGTCTTAATCTATTTCATATTTTTAAACCTGATATGCTGTTTAAGGTAATCCAGACCACAGCTTTATAGTCAGGAAAGTGTGATGGTTTCTGTGTAACTCATACCTAAACTACTATTATATTTTCTTTCTTTTCAGACATAACAAGCAGATCAAAAATCTCCAATGCAGTGGACCTGTAAGTATTGCACATTTTGCACTGAAAAGAGAGGCTACTTACTAAAGCATTACCGCTTAAAACATGGGTGCCACACTCGAATATCGCCACTCCCATGTCTTCATGGGGATTGTCTATGCACATTTAAATCTTTTAATGCTCTGAAAGTACACTTATCAACATGGCACACTCAAAAGGATCACGGAAATGTAAGTGAAACTGAATTTCACTGTCAGCTGTGTGACTTTGTGGAGCCTTGCACAGAAGCAGACTTTTTCACCCATTTACGGAGACATTTAAAGCTAAAGCAAAAGGTTACTTGTCCATATCAAGACTGCAACTTCCAGAGCAATGTTTATTCCACCTTTAACGCACATCGAAGCAAAGAGCATCAGATGCAAAGTAAGACATCATTCAAACCAGAAATTGTTTCAGGCAGTGCACTTGAAGATCTTCCACCTAATCTGAATGTACAGCCTGAGGACACTGTCCTTGAAGTTGATGATGTTGAATTTGAGGTTAGTGAGTTGAGTGAAGATGTGGACAACTTGCAGAGACGATTGAAACATAATGTAGCTGCTCTTTTTCTAAAAATGTCATCAGTTCTTAACATCTCTGAAAATGCCCTGCAAGAGGTTATAGAGCAGATCAACCAAATTTATTTGCTGTCCCTGCCATTGTTGCATTCCTCAATTTAAAGAATTCTAAATGAGCATTGTGGAGATGTTGATGACTCTTTAGTGGGTGAAATAGTCAAAGTAGTGACTGAGAATAATGTATTCCTGAAGTTCACTTCTAACGGGGGATCATTATCAACTGCTAGGAAGCGAATGTCATACATTTTAAGAGAATTCTCTTTGGTAATGCCTGTTGAGTTTTTCCTGAAAAATGACAGACAGTTGTGTACATCCCCATTCTAAAAATGCTGCAGACATTGCTAAACAATAGAGACATTTTGGAAAAAGCCATGTCACCTGAGGAAAAAAAATCCCAGGGATACATATCTCACAGGGATGGTTCCCGCTTTAAAAGCAATACTCTCTTAACAGAAGAAGAGTTCAGGATTGCTCTTTGCTTGTACATTGATGATTTTGAGGTATCTAACCCCTTGGGAACCTCCAGAAAGAAGCACAAGCTATGTGGTGTCTGCTGGGTACTGGGCAATCTGCACCCTAAATATCGATCCTCTCTTCATTCCATTCAGCTAGATCTGCTTTACAAAGTCAGCAACATCAGAGACTATGGTTATGGTGAAATTCTTCACCCTCTCATTCAGGACCTTGTTTTCTTGAGCAACATGGTGTATATGTTGAGCAGTTGGGAGCCAGCATAAAAGGCACTGTATTATATGTTGCAGCAGACAATTTTGCTGCCCATTCTTTGGGAGGGTTCTTTGAAAGCTTCACAGTTAGTCAGATATGCAGATTCTGTATGGCCAAGCGTGAAGAGATACAACACAAGCAAGTGCAGACAGGTTTGTTTCAGCCAAGAACAAAAGAAGATCATGACAAACATGTACAAGATGTCTTACAGGATTCCACCATGGCTCAACAATATGGTGTAAAAGGAAGCTGCCCACTTAGTGAGAGCTTGGAACACTTTCATGTAGTCGATGATTTTCCACCCGACCTTTTACATGATCTTCTGGAGGGCGTGGTTCCAGCTGAACTGGCCTTGTGCTTGAAGGCACTGATATCTAAGGGATACTTCTCACTTGATTCCCTGAATGTGGCCATCAAACAGTTTCCATATACATTTTCAGACAGAACCAACCGACCTCAGCTCATCACAAAGAACTTCTCCTCCAAAGGAACAATCGGAGGGAATGGTCATGAAAATTGGGCAGTTCTCCGATTATTGCCACTACTGATTGGTCATCACATTCCTGAGGGGGATAAAGCTTGGGAGGTTTTAATGAACTTAAAAGAAGTTGTGGAATTATCGGTTTCCACAAGCTTTACAGAGGAAATGCTGTACTATCTTGAATGCAAGATCACAGAACATAGAGCTCTATTTCAGAAAGTTTTCCCAAACGAAAAACTATGCCCAAAGCACCACTACATTGAGCACTACCCTCAGTTAATTCAAATATCTGGTCCATTAACTAATGTGTGGACAATGCGTTTTGAGGGAAAACACAAGATTTTTAAAAAAGTTGTGCGTCACACTCTCAATTTCAAGAACATAGCCCTTACTTTAGCTGCAAGACACCAGAAAATGATAGCCTTCCATTTAGCTTCAACATCCTTTTTCCGACCATCTGTTGAAATTAATAAAGTCAAGTCTGTGATGGTTGCCACTTTTTCAGAAAATGTGCAGCACTTTCTTCATGAGAGAAATGCCCAACAGAACACAGTCCTTGTAGCATCTTCTGTCTGCATTGATGGCATCAAGTACAGTGCTGACATGGTCATTCCAGTTGGGTCATGCTCTGGGCTTCCAGAATTCAGACAAATAGCAAAGATTGTGGTAATCAATACCAACATAATATTTGTCTGCAGACACATGACCTCATGGTTTGATGAGCATCTTCAAGCATATGAGCTCTGTAGCAGCCATTTGTCGACCCTCTTGGTAACTGATATGTCTGAGTTGAATGATATTTTCCCCCTGTCACTTTACAGAGTTGGAGTTAGTTAGAGGGAAACAGCTGGTTAGTCTGAAACGGTACATTGTATGCTGAGTGACAAACACTGAAATGTGATAATCTAACACAGATTTCTCCTATTTTCTCAGGTTAAGTTATCAAAATGGACCAAAAGTTATTGCTGAGAGTTGTCATTGATGAAGAGGATATTAGAAAAGTAACTTTAAATAAAAGACCGGATTCCATTGAAGATTTAAAAGTGCAACTGAAGGATAAACTGTCGCTGCAGTATGACTTTAAACTTCAGTATGAAGATCAAGACTTCAGCAATGCTCTTTGCAATCTCACCGATATAACAGATTTGCCGGATAAAGCTACACTGAAAATCTTACCTCTCGTGACTCTGCATGTAACAGCCCTATCATCGCCAACCACAACTTCAGACACTGAGTGCAGCACTGTAGACACTGAGTTCCTCTCTAGTCCTGGAACATCACCACTGCTGAGACAACGGTGGCCAGAATTCTTCGATATACCCAATTT
>JAMOIN010001116.1:0-41212 GCA_024666655.1 Dascyllus trimaculatus
TTTGTTACGGGAATGGTAGGGGTGGCTTCTAATCCGTCTCCCTATTTTGCTGCTTTTTGGTTGGTGTTGGTTGCAGCGATAGGGTGCCTAATATTGTCATCTCAGGGGGGGTGTTTTTTGTCTTTAGTTTTGTTTTTAGTATATCTGGGTGGCATGCTCGTTGTATTCGCGTTCGCGGCGGCGTTGTCCGCTGAACGGTATCCGTACGGATGGGGAAGTTGAGCCGTCCTTCGGTTAGTATTGCTGTATGCCTCAGTTGTTATGGGATCTTTGTACTTATTAAGTGGAGAATGATATGGGGTTTATGGGGTTTCAGCTGATGAGTTTGCCGAATTTTCGTTGTTTCGAGGGGACACAGCTGGGGTGGCTTTAATGTATTCGGCTGGCGGGGGGATGTTAGTTTTAGCAGCGTGAGTTTTACTTTTAACTTTATTTGTAGTCTTGGAGTTAACGCGAGGGTTGAGTCGAGGAGCACTTCGTGCTGTTTAGATTAGGAGGAGAGCGATTATAAGAACAAGGCTAAGGAAGAAATAGGAGAGGTAGGTTTTAATTATTCCTTGTTGGATGTTAGCTGTAGCTGTGATTAGCGGGGAGTTAAGGGAGGTAATTGCTTTAGGTCCTGTTTTTTCTAATCAAGTTTGATCTACTATTTGGGTTGCAATAGTTTGCCCAAGGATTAAGTTTAGTTTTGGGGTGAAGCGGTGAATGATTGCTGGGAAGAATCCAAGTATGTTAGAAAAGTGGTGGGTGGGCAGGTTGGGGGTGATTTTAAATTGTTTGCTGGTTAAGGAGGCTAGCTCTAGGGCAATTAATACTCCGATAATCGTAACGGTGAGGGCGGCTAATTTTAGAATGGGAGGCATAGATATAATGGGTGTTTTTAGGGGGGTGATATGGGAAGTAATTAAGAGGCCAGCGATGATGCTTCCTCAGGCTAAGCGCTCGATGGGATTAATTACTGCAGGGTTATTTTCGTTAATTGGGGAAAGTGGGTTGAATCGAGGGTATCCTATGGATACAAAGAAAATAACTCGTAGACTGTAGATGGCTGTGAAGGAGGTAGCGATTAGGGTAAGAGTCAGGGCCCAGGCGTTTAGGTAAGAGTTATTCAGTGCTTCAATGATAGCATCTTTGGAAAAGAAGCCGGCTAGGAAGGGAGTGCCCGTGAGGGCAAGGCTGGCGATGGTTATACAGGAGGATGTGAAGGGAGTGAGGTGATGTATTCCTCCTATTTTTCGGATGTCTTGTTCATCATTAAGGCTGTGGATAATTGAGCCAGAACAGAGGAATAGCATGGCTTTAAAGAAAGCGTGGGTGCAGATATGGAGGAAGGCAAGTTGGGGCTGGTTTAGGCCGATTGTAACCATTATTAGGCCTAGTTGGCTTGATGTGGAGAATGCGACAATTTTTTTGATATCATTCTGGGTAAGGGCGCAGGTTGCGGTAAATAATGTGGTAAGTGCGCCGAGACAGAGGCAGGTAGTGAGGGCGGTTGGGTTGTTTTCTATTATTGGACTCATTCGAATAAGAAGAAAGATACCTGCGACGACTATTGTGCTAGAGTGTAGGAGGGCAGAGACCGGTGTGGGGCCTTCTATGGCTGAGGGCAGTCATGGATGAAGCCCAAATTGGGCTGATTTGCCAGTGGCGGCAAGAATTAGGCCAAGAAGGGGGAAGGTGAGGTCCATGTCTTTGGAGACAGCAAAGATTTGTTGTATTTCTCATGAGTTTAGGTTGGTTGCAGTTCATGCTATGGTAAAGATTAGGCCAATATCTCCTACTCGGTTGTAGAGGACGGCTTGAAGGGCTGCGGTGTTTGCGTCTGCTCGGCCGTATCATCAGCCAATAAGAAGAAAGGATATAATTCCAACACCCTCTCAGCCGATGAACAGCTGGAATATGTTATTCGCTGTGACTAGAATAATTATTGCAATAAGGAAGGTTAGGAGGTATTTAAAGAAGCGATTTATGAATGGGTCTGCGTGCATGTATCAGGAGGCGAATTCGAGGATGGATCATGTAACGTACAGGGCAATCGGGGTGAAGATAATTGAGTAAAGGTCGAATTTAAGGCTGATATTTACGTCGAAGGTAAGGGTATTTATTCAGCTTCAATTGGTAATAATTGTTTCTGTGCCTTCGTTTAGGAAGAGGGATAGTGGGAAGAGGCTAACAAAAAAAGCTAGTTTTACTGCTGTTGTTACTTTAGTAAGAGCTCAGTCGTTTTTTAGGGGGTTTGGGGTAAGGGTGGTGAGGAGTGGGTATGTGAGGAGGAAGAAGATAACAATTAGGCTTGATGTTATTATGATGGGGGTGTGGTGCATAGCTGCTACTTGGATTTGCACCAAGAGTTTTTGGTTCCTAAGACCAACGGATGAGCTGTTATCCTTTAGAAGCTTATTGGGCGAGGGAGCCTTGGAATTCAACCAAGGTGACGAAATGTTAGCAGTCTTCGTTGCTGCATGCCTCTCTCGGTGGACTAGAGGGTTTTAACCTCTGTTTTCAGAATCACAATCTAATGTTTTATATTAAACTAAGTCTACAGAAGTTTCAGCCCCAGATCAGTTCTGGTTTTGTAATAAGGAGAAGTAAGGGAATGAGGTGGAGGGTTATAAGGAGGTGTTCTCGGGAGTGAGTGGGGTCTAATGCAATAATGTGATTTGGTAGGGGGCCTCGTTGTGTTATTAAGAATAGGAAGAGGGAATAGCCAGCGGTGATAAGGGTGCCGGCTCCTGTTAGTACTAGTGTTCATCAAGATCAGTTAAATAAAGAGGTGATAATTATAAGTTCTCCTATTAGGTTAGGGAGCGGGGGGAGAGCCAGATTGGCAAGGCTAGCAATAAATCACCAGCAGGTTATTAAGGGAAGAATTATTTGGAGACCTCGGGCGAGGAGCATGGTTCGGCTGTGGGTGCGTTCGTAAGTGGTGTTTGCTAGACAGAAGAGGGCAGAAGAAGTTAGTCCGTGGGCAATTATAAGGATTAGGGCTCCGGTGAAACCTCAGGGTGTTTGGATAAGAATGCCTGCTGCGACTAAGCCTATGTGACTTACAGAGGAGTAGGCAATGAGGGATTTTAAGTCGGTCTGGCGTAGGCAAATAGAGCCGGTTATGATTACCCCTCATAGTGCAAGGATGATGAAGGGGTAGCTGAGTTCTTTGGTTAGTGGTTCTAGCACAATTATTATACGTATCATTCCGTAGCCCCCGAGTTTCAGAAGGACAGCAGCAAGAATTATGGAGCCTGCAATGGGGGCTTCAACATGGGCTTTTGGGAGTCAGAGGTGGGCCCCGTAAAGAGGTATTTTAACTAGAAAAGCTAGTAGGCATCCAGCTCATCAGAATTTGTCGGCGTAAGTTGAAAGTTCAATTGCAGGGGCGAATTGAAGGGTTAGTAGTGATAGGGATCCAGTATCATTTTGAAGGAGCAGTAAAGCTACTAGAAGGGGGAGAGAGCCGGCTAGAGTATAAAATAGGAAGTAGGTTCCTGCATTTAGTCGTTCAGTTTGGTTGCCTCATCGGGTGATGATAATTAGGGTGGGGATGAGGGTGGCTTCAAACATAACGTAAAATATAATTACTTCGGTAGCACTGAAGGCTAGAATGAGGAAGATTTGGAGGGATGTAAGTAGTGTGATATATATTCGTTGTCGATTGATGGGCTCTGGGGAAATATGGTTTTGGCTTGCAAGGATTATTAGTGGAAGGAGTCAGCAGGTGAGAACGAGGAGGGGAGTTGAGAGTGGGTCTGTTGCTATGTACTGGTTTATAAATGATCAGCCTGTCTCTGCTGGGGTATAGAATCAGGTTAAGCTAGTTAACGCAATAAGAAGGCTGTATGCGAGGGTGGTGGTTCAAAGCTGCTTGGGTTGGGAGGCCCAAGTGAGGGGGATAAGTATAATGGTTGGGATAAGAATTTTTAGCATTGTAGGAGGTTAAGGTTTTGGAGTCGATCGGTTCCATGTGTGCGGGCAGTGGCAACTAGAAGTGCTAGACCTGTGCCGGCTTCGCAGGCTGAGAAGGCTAGGAGGATTATAGGGGAGGGGGAGAAGTTTGTGGAGTCTAGTTGGAGCGTTCATAGAGAGAGGGCGATGTAAAGTGATAATATCATTCCTTCCAGGCAGAGGAGGGCCGAGAGGAGGTGTGTACGGTGAAAAGTTAGGCCTGTCAATCCTAAGGTAAAGGCTGCTGTAAAAGCAAAGTGGGTTGGGGTCATTAGGCAATTATGGACTTTCACCATAAATGTTTGAGCCGAAATCAAAGGTTTTATTTAAAACTAATTGCCTATTCGGCTCATTCTAGTCCGCCTTGTAGTCATTCATAAATTAAGCCCAAGGTTAGGAGGAGAAGGACGGCGGATGCTCAGGCAAAGGTTAGTAGGGGAGAAGATAGTTGGTCTCCTCATGGAAGGGGGAGTAGTAAGGCAATTTCTAGGTCGAAAAGAAGAAATAGGATGGCGACGAGAAAGAAGCGTATGGAGAATGGTAGGCGGGCGGATCCTAGTGGGTCAAATCCACATTCATATGGTGAAAGTTTTTCTTGGTCGGGTGTAATTTGGGGGAGTCAGAAAGAGACGATTGCCAGGATGGTGGAGAGAGCAGTAGCAATTATAATTACAGTTGCAATTAAGTTCATTATCTTTCCTTGGACTTTAACCAAGACTAGGTGATTGGAAGTCACATGTACTAGTTTAATACTAGAAAGATTATGAGCCTCATCAGTAGATAGAGATGTAAAGGAAAAGTCAGACTACGTCTACGAAGTGTCAGTATCAAGCAGCGGCTTCAAATCCAAAGTGGTGCTCGCGTGTGAAGTGGAATTGGATTTGTCGTGCAAGGCAAACGGCAAGGAATGTGGAGCCGATAATAACATGGAGGCCGTGGAAGCCAGTAGCTACAAAGAAGGTTGAGCCATAAACTCCGTCAGCGATTGTAAAGGGGGCTTCATAGTATTCTATAGCTTGAAGGAAAGTGAAGTAAAAGCCAAGTAGAATGGTTAGAGCGAGAGATTGGATGGCTTCTTTTCGATTACCCTCCATAATGCTATGGTGAGCTCAGGTTACTGTGACTCCGGAGGCAAGGAGGACGGCTGTGTTGAGTAGGGGGACTTCAAATGGGTCTAAGGTGGTAATACCTGTGGGGGGTCAGCAACCTCCTAGTTCTGGAGTGGGTGCTAAACTTGAATGGTAAAAAGCCCAGAAAAATCCGAGGAAAAAGAATACTTCGGAGGTGATGAAGAGGATTATACCGTAGCGGAGTCCTTTTTGGACAGGAGGAGTGTGGTGGCCTTGATATGTCCCTTCTCGGACGATGTCTCGTCATCATTGGTATATTGTTAATAGAAGAAGAACTGTGCCTAAGGCTATTAATGTTATAGTGTGGTAGTGTATTCAGATTGCTAGGCCTGATGTTATGAGTAGGGCGGCAACTGCCCCTGTAAGGGGCCAGGGGCTTGGGTCTACTATGTGGTATGCATGTGCTTGATGGGCCATTAGACGTTTTCTTGTAGGTAGAGGCTTACTAGTAGAACAAATACGTATGCTTGGATCATAGCCACGGCGACTTCAAGGAGAGTGAGAAGAAGTAGAAGAATTGATGTTATGATGGCCACTGCGGGTATCAGTGGTAAAAGAACGAAAGCGGCGGTTGCAATGAGTTGAATAAGGAGGTGGCCAGCTGTGAGGTTGGCTGTTAGTCGGACTCCAAGTGCTAAAGGTCGGATGAAAAGGCTGATAGTCTCGATAATAATTAAGATAGGAATTAAAAGTGTGGGAGTGCCTTCTGGCAGAAGGTGGGCTAGTGCGTGGTTTGGTTGGTAACGTAAGCCGATGAGTACAGTTGCTAGCCAGAGTGGTACTGCAAATGCTATATTGAGGGAAAGTTGGGTTGTAGGGGTAAAGGTGTAGGGGAGTAGGCCCAGCATATTAAGAGTAATAAGGAAGATTATAAGAGATGTGAGTAGTGTGGCTCATTTGTGGCCTTCTGGATTAATAGGGAGAAAAATTTGTTGGGTAAAGCTGTTAATAAACCAGTTTTGGAGGGTTAGCAGGCGGTTATTAAGTCATCGGGATGATGGTTTAGGAAATAAGGTTCAAGGAAGGGTTAGAGCTAGGGCGATTAAGGGGATTCCTAGGTGTGTGGGACTTATAAATTGGTCAAAAAAGCTTAGTGCCATGGTCAGTTTCAGGCTTCTGTTTGGGGCTTTTCTGTGCTTTGTGGGGTAGGTTCGTTTGGGGAAATGTGTGCTAAAACTTTAGGGGGAAGAAGGACTAAAAAGACTAATCACGAGAATACTAGGATTGCGAATCAGGGTGCAGGGTTTAATTGTGGCATGTTCGCTAAGGGTGGTTGGGGGTCACCAATCTTTAGCTTAAAAGGCTAACGCTATACCCTATTTAGCTTCTTAGCGAAGCGTCTTCAAGCATTAAGGAGGATCATGTTTCGAATTGTTCTAGAGGAACGGCTTCTACGACGATAGGCATAAAGCTGTGGTTTGCTCCGCAGATTTCGGAGCATTGTCCATAAAATACGCCAGGTCGAGATGCAATAAAGGCTGTTTGGTTAAGACGGCCAGGGACTGCGTCTATTTTTACGCCAAGAGAAGGAACTGCTCACGAGTGGAGTACGTCTTCGGCGGAGACTAATATACGGATGGGGGATTCTACCGGGACGACCATTCGGTGATCTGTGTCTAGGAGGCGGAACTGTCCGTTGGTCAAGTCTTGTGTGGGGATCATATAGGAGTCGAATGCTAATTCTTCGTAGTCGGTGTATTCATAACTTCAGTACCATTGGTGGCCCATGGCTTTAATTGTTAGATGGGGGTCGTTAATTTCGTCTATTAGGTAGAGGATACGAAGAGAAGGGAGAGCAATGAGGATGAGGATAAGAGCGGGAAGGATGGTTCAGATGATTTCGATTTCTTGGGAATCTAGGATATATTTATTAGTTAGCTTGGTAGTAATCATAGCTACAATGATATAAAGAACAAGAGTGCTAATTAAAAACACAATTATAAGGGCATGATCGTGAAAGTGAAGGAGCTCTTCTATTACGGGGGAAGCTGCGTCTTGAAATCCTAGTTGGGAGGGATGGGCCATTATGTCTAAGACACGCGGGGCTTTAACCCGCGATTCTGCCTTGACAAAGCAGTGTTATGGTCAGCTAACTAGTGTCTTATGAAGAAAGTGACAGAGCGGTCATGTGACTGGCTTGAAACCAATTTATGGGGGTTCGACTCCTCCCTTTCTCGCTAGTGCGTCAGCAGGAACAATGAATGGGGTTTTAAATTTTTTTGGTCGGGTTTGTTTAATTTGAACGAATGCGGGTTCTTCAAAGGTGTGGTATGGAGGAGGACAGCCGTGGAGTCATTCCACGTTTGTAGAGGTTAGTTCTACTCATAAGACTTCTCGTTTGGCTGCGAAAGCTTCTCAGATAATGAATAGGAACATAATTACTGCTACAAGGGATACAAGGGATCCCATAGAGGAGATTGTATTTCATAGAGTGTAAGCATCTGGATAGTCAGAGTATCGTCGAGGCATGCCAGCTAGGCCGAGGAAATGTTGTGGGAAGAAGGTAAGGTTGACTCCTAGGAATATTACTGCAAAGTGGACCTTGGTCCACATTGTGTGAAGGGTGTACCCTGTAAATAGGGGGAATCAGTGGACGAAAGCAGCTACAATGGCAAAGACAGCTCCTATAGAGAGGACATAGTGGAAGTGAGCTACCACGTAGTAAGTATCATGAAGGACAATATCTAGGGAGGAGTTGGCAAGAACAATTCCTGTTAGGCCTCCCACTGTAAATAAGAAGATGAATCCAAGGGCTCATAGGAGGGGAGTTTCTCATTTAATTACTCCTCCGTGAAGGGTGGCTAGTCAGCTGAAAACTTTCACACCAGTTGGGATGGCAATAATTATGGTGGCGGATGTAAAGTAGGCTCGTGTGTCCACATCCATGCCAACTGTAAACATGTGATGGGCTCAAACAATAAAGCCTAAGAGTCCGATGGCTATTATTGCTCAGACCATGCCCATATAGCCAAAAGGTTCTTGTTTGCCGGAGTAGTAGGCAACGATATGAGAGATTATACCGAATCCGGGGAGAATAAGAATATAAACTTCAGGGTGGCCAAAGAACCAGAATAAATGTTGATAGAGGATTGGGTCCCCTCCTCCTGCTGGGTCAAAAAATGTAGTATTTAAGTTACGATCAGTTAAGAGCATGGTAATTCCAGCGGCTAGGACTGGAAGGGAGAGAAGGAGAAGAACAGCAGTAATAAGGACAGCTCACACGAAAAGAGGAGTTTGGTATTGGGTGATAGCGGGAGGTTTTATGTTAATGATGGTTGTAATAAAGTTGATTGCTCCAAGGATCGAGGAAATTCCTGCCAGATGGAGCGAGAAAATGGTCAGATCTACGGAAGCTCCTGCATGGGCCAGGTTTCCTGATAGGGGAGGGTATACGGTTCATCCTGTGCCTGCACCTGCTTCGACGCCAGAAGAGGCCAGCAGAAGAAGGAATGAAGGGGGTAAAAGTCAGAAACTTATATTATTCATCCGAGGGAATGCTATGTCAGGGGCTCCGATCATGAGAGGAATCAGCCAGTTTCCAAACCCTCCAATCATAATTGGCATTACTATAAAGAAAATTATTACAAAGGCGTGCGCTGTGACGATAACATTATAAATCTGGTCGTCCCCTAGAAGAGCGCCTGGTTGGCTTAGCTCTGCTCGGATAAGCAGGCTTAGGGCTGTACCTACTATCCCGGCTCAGGCACCAAATACTAGATAGAGGGTGCCGATGTCTTTATGATTAGTCGAAAAGAATCAACGCGTGATTGCCACAGGTAAGATGGCTGAGTTTTTAAGCGGTGGCTTGTAGCCCCATAGACAGAGGTTTGAGTCCTCTTCTTACCAAGCCTTGAGGTGTTTTACATATTAGATTGCAAATCTGAAGAAGTAGGCTAACTGCCTACCGGGGCTTTCCCCGCCTCGCCCCGGTAGGCGGGGGAGGAGTAGACGGATGCTCGTTGGTTTGGGCGCTTAGCTGTTAACTAAGAGTTCGTAGGATCGAAGCCTGCCTGTCTAGGGAAAAGGCTTTAGCTTAATTAAAGTGTTTGCTTTGCACGCAGAAGATGTGGGTTAATGTCCCGCAAGTCTTAACAGGGGCTGGGTGATTCTCACTCCCGCTTAGGGCTTTGAAGGCCCTTGGTCTTAATGCTATCCTAAGCCCCTAGAAGGTTACTAGTGCCAGTGCGGCTGGGGTGAGTGGGAGGAGGCAGATTGTAGCGGAGGTTGAAATTGCTAGGGGGAGAGTTAGTTGGGAAGAGGGGAGGCGTCAAGGGGTTGTTCCGGGAAGGTTGTTGGGGGAAATTGTTAGAGTTATGGCATAGGATAGTCGTAAGTAGAAGTAGAGGCTAAGCAGGGCGGTGAGGGCTGCTATGGTGGCTGTTAGGGGGAGGTCTTGTTTGGTTAGTTCTTGGAGAATAAGTCATTTTGGTATAAAACCGGTTAGAGGGGGGAGCCCTCCTAGGGATAGGAGGATTAGGGGAGTGAGGGATGTAATTGTTGGGAATTTTGCTCATGAGGAGGCAAGTGTGTTAATGTTGGTTGACTTGTTTAGTTTAAAAACTAGGAATGTTGAGAATGTCATAATTATGTACGTAATAAGTGCAAGAAGTGTTAGGGAAGGAGAGAATTGGATAATTAAGATTATTCAGCCTAGGTGGGCAATAGAGGAGTAAGCGAGGATTTTACGTAGTTGGGTTTGGTTTAGTCCGCCTCATCCGCCAATTAGGGTGGAGGTCAGGCCTAACAGGATTAGGAGGGTGGAATTAGAGGGTTGGATTTGGAGGAGAAGAGAGAAGGGGGCAAGTTTTTGTCATGTGGAAAGAATGAGGCCTGTTGTGAGGTCTAGTCCTTGAAGTACATCAGGAAGTCATGCGTGAATAGGTGCTAGTCCAATTTTTAGTGCAAGGGCCATGGTAATGATTGTGGTCGGAAGGGGGTGGGATATTTGTTGAATGTCTCATTGTCCTGTAAGTCAAGCGTTTGTAACGCTTGCAAATAATAGTATTGCAGCTGCAGTTGCTTGTGTGAGGAAATATTTTGTGGTAGCTTCAACTGCTCGTGGGTGGTGGTGTTGAGCTATTAGTGGAATAATGGCTAGGGTGTTGATTTCAAGGCCTATTCAGGCTAGAAGTCAGTGTGTGCTTGCGAAAGTAGTCATGGTTCCCATGCCTATACCAAAGATCAGGATGGTTAAGATGTAAGGGCTCATTAGTAAAAGAAGGATTTTAACCAACATTTTTGGGGTATGGGCCCAAAAGCTTAATTAGCTGATTTTACTAGGAAGTGGTGTAGTGGAAGCACTAAGAGTTTTGATCTCTTCGGGTAGGGTTCAAATCCCTTCTTTCTAAGGAGCTGGAGGGACTTTAACCCTCATAATTCACTCTATCAAAGTGGCCCTTTGTTTCAGGCACAGTTCCGGGGTTAGAGTTGGGGAGGAAGACCGGTGAGTGCAATTGGAAGGGCTAAGTGTCAGATTACTAGGGCTAGTGTCAGGGGTAAAAAGTTTTTTCAGATGAGATGTATGAGTTGATCATATCGGAACCGGGGGTAGGAAGCTCGGACTCATAAAAATACGACGGAGAGGAAGGCTGCTTTGGTTATTAGGTTGATTGAGGTGAGCTCTGGGGTGGAGTGTGAGAGGGAGGCTCCTAAGAAAAGTGTGGCGGATAATGTATTTATGAGGAGAATGTTGGCATATTCTGCTAAGAAGAATAATGCAAATGGGCCCCCTGCGTATTCTACGTTGAAACCTGAGACTAGTTCTGATTCTCCTTCGGTTAGGTCGAATGGTGCTCGGTTAGTTTCTGCTAGTGTGGAAATAAATCATATTGCGGCTAAGGGCCAAGCTGGTAAGATAAGTCATGTGCTTTCTTGGGCTACGCTAAAGGTTTGGAGGGTGAAGCCTCCAGTGAAGATAATGGTGTTTAATAGGATGAGACCAAGGCTGACTTCATAAGAAATGGTTTGGGCGACTGCTCGTAGGGCTCCAATTAGGGCGTATTTGGAGTTGGAAGCCCAGCCGGATCCGAGAATAGAGTAGACTGCTAGGCTGGAGATGGCTAAGATAAATAGGATGCCTAGGTTTAGGTCTGCTATCGGGAAGGGTATGGGTATTGGTGTTCAGAGCACTAAGGCTAGGGTGAGGGCAAGTATGGGGGTGAAGAGAAAGAGAATTGGGGATGAGGTGGATGGTCGTACTGGCTCTTTTATAAAAAGTTTTAGCCCATCTGCAATGGGTTGGAGGAGGCCGTAGGGTCCTACGATATTTGGGCCTTTTCGGAGTTGTATGTAACCTAAAACTTTTCGTTCCACGAGGGTAAGAAGGGCGACAGCTAGGAGGACAAATACAATGAGGATTAAGGGGTTGAGGATGTGAGTGATAATTGTTGAGATCATAGCTAGGAAGAGGATTTGAACCTCTGTATAAAGGGTTTAATTCTTTTGCAGTTGACCGGGCTCTGCCATCTTAGCATGCTATTGTCTATAGCGAGGGATTATGCCCTCTTACTTATTTTAGTTGGTTTCATTAGGTGGGGGTGAGGCGTACTTAGGGTATTGGCCTCCTCTCCTCGGTCCTTTCGTACTAGAGAAGATCATAACATAGATAGAAACTGACCTGGATTACTCCGGTCTGAACTCAGATCACGTAGGACTTTAATCGTTGAACAAACGAACCCTTAATAGCGGCTGCACCATTAGGATGTCCTGATCCAACATCGAGGTCGTAAACCCTCTTGTCGATATGAGCTCTAAAAGAGGATTGCGCTGTTATCCCTGGGGTAACTCGGTCCGTTGATCGGCGTGGGTGGCCGGATCTGTTTAAAAAAGATTGGTCAGAAGTTCTGTTAATTTGAGCTGTGGCTCTTGGTTTTGGGAGTGTAGTACTCCTATTCCACATGGAGGTTTTTTGTTTCTCCGAGGTCGCCCCAACCAAAGACATTAGAGCAGGAATCCAATGAGTTTAATCCCTTAGGAGGGGTGTTTAACATGGTCTGTCTTGGTGTCTAAAGCTCCACAGGGTCTTCTCGTCTTATGGTGTTATTCCCGCTTCTGCACGGGAAGATCAATTTCATTGACTGGAAAAAGGAGACAGTTAAGCCCTCGTCATGCCATTCATACAGGTCTCCATTTAAAAGACAAGTGATTGCGCTACCTTCGCACGGTCAAAGTACCGCGGCCGTTAAACTCATGGTCACGGGGCAGGCGGGACCTCTTATAGTCGGGTCTCAAGAGGCGGTGTTTTTGGTAAACAGGCGAGGCTTTGAGTGTATTTGCCGAGTTCCTTCTTTTTCTTTTAGTCTTTCCCTGTGTGCACGCCAGTGTGGGGTTAACGGTAGAATTGTTGGGTGTTTTTCTTGTTGTTTGGGTTTTTACTCAGTGCCCTCTTCGCTTGGGGCCGTTAAGATTCGGTGGGAGGTCCGTTCCGATTTACACGTGTGCAGGGAGAGAGGTAAGTACTCTCTTATTACTCATATTAGCATAATCGCTCCCATGGGGGCATGGGACGGCCTGGTAGGTTTAGGGGTTTAAGATTTGTTATCAGTATTATAGGGGTTTGTTTACGCTCGAGCTTTAACGCTTTCCACGGGGATGGCTGCTTTTAGGCCCACTCCAGCGTTTTTCCTTGAGATGATTGTGATCTTTATCCTCCTGGAAAAGTTGTGTCTTGTTTCAAAGGGGCTGTACCCCCTTTGACTAACTCTCTTGATTTCTTCTGGTCTCAGGGATAGGCAGGGAAAAGACAGGTTGAGGGAAGAATTTTAGAGGCTGAACTCATATCCAATTCACAGGCAACCAGCTATAACTAGATTCGGTAGGTCTATCACCTCTACTCAAAGCTCTTCCCACTCTTTTGCCACAGAGACGGGTGTGCCCTTATAGTTAGGCTGTCTTGGAGTAGCTCATCTAGTTTCGGGGTGTCAAACTAAAATTCTTTTTGCTTGGGGGGTACTGGCTAAATCATGATGCAAAAGGTACGAGGGCGAGTCTCTGCTTTTTGGGGCTTTACTGGGTTATTTCATTTCTCTTTCAGCTTTCCCTTGCGGTACTTTCTCTATTGCTCTTAATTCCTTTTCTGTCGCCCATACTTAGGGGGAAAAATGGTTTGTTTTTTGGGTTGAAGTGTTTTAGGGGGTATAGATGGGGTAATGTTGGTTTTGTTAGGGTGGGCTAGCTATTGAGCGTCAGGGCGGCCCGGTTTGCACGGGCGACTTCTCAGTGTAAGGGAGATACTTTATCTGTGCTTAGCTACACCCTGATTTTTCCAAGTGCACCTTCCGGTACACTTACCATGTTACGACTTGCCTCCCCTATCGCAGGTGGGGGTTTTAGGAATGAATTTTTGTTTAGCTTGGGGAGAGTGACGGGCGGTGTGTGCGCGCTTAAGTGGCCGATTCAGTAGAACACTCTGTTTTCTACTTACTACTAAATCCTCCTTCTAATGCTCGTTTCAGAATCATTATTCGTATTTCCTTGTTTAGGAAATGTAGCCCATCTCATCCCCTCTCATTAGCTACACCTCGACCTGACGTACTGGGCTGTGCCAATTTTGCTTACTATGGTTCCCTCAAAGGGTGAGCTGACGACGGCGGTATATAGGCGGGAAAGACAAGGGAGGGTGAGGTTTAACGGGGATTATCGGTTATTGGACAGGCTCCTCTAGATGGATGTTAAGCACCGCCAAGTCCTTTGGGTTTTAAGCTGGTGCTCGTAGTACCCGGGCGGATAGCGGGTGTAGTAGGCTATCAAAGTTTACGGCTGAGCATAATGGGGTATCTAATCCCGGTTTGTTTCTCAGCTTTCGTGGGGTCAGGGGGGATAAAGCCACTTTCGTGGTGGGGCTTCATACCTTCGAAGAACGTATGACAGTCTTGTAGGCGTTCGGCTTTAATCTAAAAATTTCCTTAACCACTCTTTACGCCGGTGTCTGTCAACTTGAGCCTCTCGTATAACCGCGGTGGCTGGCACGAGTTTTACCGGCTCTCTTTGCCTTAATTAAGTCAAGCTTGCACTTATGGCTTAATGTTTATCACTGCTGAAATCCCTTGGGGGTGTGGCTAAGCAAGGTGTCGTGGGCTAGCGTTGACTGTGCCTGATACCGGCTCCTTGTCTTCAAACAGAAAACTGTAGGGCATTCTCACGGGGGTGCGGATACTTGCATGTGTAAATTTAGCAAGAGCTGACAGTAAAGTCAGGACCAAGCCTTTGTGCAATCGGGACCACTCTAGGGTCCATCTTAACGTCTTCAAGGTTACGCTTTAAGCTAAGCTACGTTTGCAAAATAGTAAAGCATTATCAATGATATAAATATATAAATGCTGGTGGCTCTGGTGGGCGTTCAGTAGGGGCATTGCTAAGCTTTATGGGTAAGAGTGTTTATAGCGGTGCAAAGCATTATCAATGATATAAATATATAAATGCTGGTGGCTCTGGTGGGCGTTCAGTAGGGGCATTGCTAAGCTTTATGGGTAAGAGTGTTTATAGCGGTGCAAAGCATTATCAATGATATAAATATATAAATGCTGGTGGCTCTGGTGGGCGTTCAGTAGGGGCATTGCTAAGCTTTATGGGTAAGAGTGTTTATAGCGGTGCAAAGCATTATCAATGATATAAATATATAAATGCTGGTGGCTCTGGTGGGCGTTCAGTAGGGGCATTGCTAAGCTTTATGGGTAAGAGTGTTTATAGCGGTGCAAAGCATTATCAATGATATAAATATATAAATGCTGGTGGCTCTGGTGGGCGTTCAGTAGGGGCATTGCTAAGCTTTATGGGTAAGAGTGTTTATAGCGGTGCAAAGCATTATCAATGATATAAATATATAAATGCTGTGTAGAGTTCTGTTTTGTATCACTTGAGGTTTGTTCCTGTTTTCGGGGGGTTTCAGGAGTGTTAAGAATCTCAGGAGTGGAGGGGGGTAGGGGGGTTTTACGCGAAAATAAGCAGGGGGAGATAAAGATTTAAAGGGTATCGTAGACCAGTGTATGTCCGGGAAGACAGTAGTGTACTTAAGAGTCCACAGTCCTTTTTATCATGAAAACGGATTTACGTCGAACAAGATGATTATGTTCAACCTTACTGCTTATTTCTATTTGCACTCTGGGATGTCAGATGAAAGGAGAAAAAAAATAGAAAACCCCCTATCCTCTGGAAAGAAGGCCCGGCATGTTGGGTAACGGATTAAATGGTTGACAGCATTAACCTATGTAAGCGTCAAGGAAAGAATGAGGAGTAATATCAATTTATGGCCCTGAAATAGGAACCAAATGCCAGGAATAATTCATTCATTGCAACCCTTATGATTTCTGTCCTTGACCATCAATAACCGTGAACATTCAGAAATCAACTGATGGTGGGCTCTTACTGCATCGGTATTTGTCTTGAAGAGATGTTGAGTACTTGGTTTGTCTAGACCAATGAGTATGTAACGGTTAGGTCTTAAATTTCGCTTTGTACTTACTTAAATTTTTGGGCTCTTACAAGGTTTATGGACTTAGAATCATTAAAATGTCTTGGTACAAGAATGTTCTTGATTTAAATGTTAGTTAAACTTAAGCTTATGTACTGAGATATCCATGATGTTACTATTTAAATTTATGGTGAAAGTACATACATAGTAATATAAAAATATACATACATTAAAAAATTTAAAACTAGCATTGCTATAAATTAAAAACTATCATTGCTATAAATTAAAAACTATCATTGCTATAAATTAAAAACTATCATTGCTATAAATTAAAAACTATCATTGCTATAAATTAAAAACTATCATTGCTATAAATTAAAAACTGCTATACAATAATAATTGCTGTAACAAAGAATAGTTTAAACAGAATACTAGCTTTGGGAGTTAGAGGCGGGGGTTTGATTCCCTCTTCCTTGACATTAGCAGTAGGAGGGATTTTAACCCTCGACATCCGGTTTACAAGACCGGCGCTCTGATACTGAGCTACTATTGCATTGCCAGTCGAGGATGTTATTTTCTAATCAGCTAATTGTTGGGGTGATGATAATGAAGAGAGAGAAGTATAGAAGTGACGCAATTTGGCCGATGATAATGAAGGGGTGTTCGACTGGCATTCCTCCGATTCAGGTAAGGATTATCACGTCTGCAACGAGAAGTCAAAAGAGGAACTGTGTGAGGGGCCGGAATGTTAGGCTTCGTTGTTTGGATGTATGTAAAATAGGAACTAATATAAGTACTAGGATTGAGGCTAGTAAGGCTAGGACACCGCCTAGTTTATTAGGAATTGAGCGTAGGATTGCGTAGGCAAATAGGAAGTACCATTCTGGTTTGATATGAGGTGGAGTCACTATGGGGTTGGCAGGAGTGAAGTTATCAGGATCTCCAAGGAGGTTGGGGGCAAATAGTGCTAGGGAAATTAGTGCTAATAGCAGAATTGCAAAGCCTAGGACATCTTTGTAAGAAAAGTAGGGGTGGAAAGAGATTTTGTCCGCGTCGGAGTTTAGGCCAGTTGGGTTGTTGGATCCTGTTTCATGGAGGAAAATTAAGTGAACGAGGGTTATAGCCACGATAACAAAGGGAAAGAGGAAGTGGAAGGCGAAGAATCGAGTGAGGGTGGCGTTATCAACTGAGAAGCCCCCTCAGATTCATTGAACTAGGGCGTTACCAACATAAGGAAAAGCGGACAGGAGGTTTGTAATTACGGTAGCGCCTCAGAGGGATATTTGGCCTCATGGGAGTACATAGCCTACGAAAGCAGTTATCATTACTAGAAGAAGCAGAATTACCCCTACGTTTCATGTCTCTTTATGAAGGAATGAGCCGTAGTAGAGACCTCGTCCGATGTGAAGGTAGATGCAGATAAAGAAGAATGATGCGCCGTTAGCGTGTATGTTTCGGATGAGTCACCCGTAGTTAACGTCTCGGCAGATGTGGGTAACGGAGGAGAAGGCTGTGGCAATGTCCGATGTATAATGTATGGCAAGGAATAGGCCTGTAAGGATTTGGGCGGCCAAGCAGAGTCCTAGGAGGGAGCCAAAGTTCCATCAGATAGAAATGTTGACTGGTGTGGGGAGATCGATTACTGCATCGTTTGCTGCTTTAAGTAGGGGGTGGGTTTTTCGGAGGTTGGCCATTAGCGTTCTTGTAGTTGAATAACAACGGTGGTTTTTCAAGCCATTAGTCCTGGTTAAAGTCCTGGCAGGAATTAATGGCTAATTTTCTGTTATTATATATGTTTGGATTTGTTACGGGAATGGTAGGGGTGGCTTCTAATCCGTCTCCCTATTTTGCTGCTTTTTGGTTGGTGTTGGTTGCAGCGATAGGGTGCCTAATATTGTCATCTCAGGGAGGGTGTTTTTTGTCTTTAGTTTTGTTTTTAGTATATCTGGGTGGCATGCTCGTTGTATTCGCGTTCGCGGCGGCGTTGTCCGCTGAACGGTATCCGTACGGATGGGGAAGTTGAGCCGTCCTTCGGTTAGTATTGCTGTATGCCTCAGTTGTTATGGGATCTTTGTACTTATTAAGTGGAGAATGATATGGGGTTTATGGGGTTTCAGCTGATGAGTTTGCCGAATTTTCGTTGTTTCGAGGGGACACAGCTGGGGTGGCTTTAATGTATTCGGCTGGCGGGGGGATGTTAGTTTTAGCAGCGTGAGTTTTACTTTTAACTTTATTTGTAGTCTTGGAGTTAACGCGAGGGTTGAGTCGAGGAGCACTTCGTGCTGTTTAGATTAGGAGGAGAGCGATTATAAGAACAAGGCTAAGGAAGAAATAGGAGAGGTAGGTTTTAATTATTCCTTGTTGGATGTTAGCTGTAGCTGTGATTAGCGGGGAGTTAAGGGAGGTAATTGCTTTAGGTCCTGTTTTTTCTAATCAAGTTTGATCTACTATTTGGGTTGCAATAGTTTGCCCAAGGATTAAGTTTAGTTTTGGGGTGAAGCGGTGAATGATTGCTGGGAAGAATCCAAGTATGTTAGAAAAGTGGTGGGTGGGCAGGTTGGGGGTGATTTTAAATTGTTTGCTGGTTAAGGAGGCTAGCTCTAGGGCAATTAATACTCCGATAATCGTAACGGTGAGGGCGGCTAATTTTAGAATGGGAGGCATAGATATAATGGGTGTTTTTAGGGGGGTGATATGGGAAGTAATTAAGAGGCCAGCGATGATGCTTCCTCAGGCTAAGCGCTCGATGGGATTAATTACTGCAGGGTTATTTTCGTTAATTGGGGAAAGTGGGTTGAATCGAGGGTATCCTATGGATACAAAGAAAATAACTCGTAGACTGTAGATGGCTGTGAAGGAGGTAGCGATTAGGGTAAGAGTCAGGGCCCAGGCGTTTAGGTAAGAGTTATTCAGTGCTTCAATGATAGCATCTTTGGAAAAGAAGCCGGCTAGGAAGGGAGTGCCCGTGAGGGCAAGGCTGGCGATGGTTATACAGGAGGATGTGAAGGGAGTGAGGTGATGTATTCCTCCTATTTTTCGGATGTCTTGTTCATCATTAAGGCTGTGGATAATTGAGCCAGAACAGAGGAATAGCATGGCTTTAAAGAAAGCGTGGGTGCAGATATGGAGGAAGGCAAGTTGGGGCTGGTTTAGGCCGATTGTAACCATTATTAGGCCTAGTTGGCTTGATGTGGAGAATGCGACAATTTTTTTGATATCATTCTGGGTAAGGGCGCAGGTTGCGGTAAATAATGTGGTAAGTGCGCCGAGACAGAGGCAGGTAGTGAGGGCGGTTGGGTTGTTTTCTATTATTGGACTCATTCGAATAAGAAGAAAGATACCTGCGACGACTATTGTGCTAGAGTGTAGGAGGGCAGAGACCGGTGTGGGGCCTTCTATGGCTGAGGGCAGTCATGGATGAAGCCCAAATTGGGCTGATTTGCCAGTGGCGGCAAGAATTAGGCCAAGAAGGGGGAAGGTGAGGTCCATGTCTTTGGAGACAGCAAAGATTTGTTGTATTTCTCATGAGTTTAGGTTGGTTGCAGTTCATGCTATGGTAAAGATTAGGCCAATATCTCCTACTCGGTTGTAGAGGACGGCTTGAAGGGCTGCGGTGTTTGCGTCTGCTCGGCCGTATCATCAGCCAATAAGAAGAAAGGATATAATTCCAACACCCTCTCAGCCGATGAACAGCTGGAATATGTTATTCGCTGTGACTAGAATAATTATTGCAATAAGGAAGGTTAGGAGGTATTTAAAGAAGCGATTTATGAATGGGTCTGCGTGCATGTATCAGGAGGCGAATTCGAGGATGGATCATGTAACGTACAGGGCAATCGGGGTGAAGATAATTGAGTAAAGGTCGAATTTAAGGCTGATATTTACGTCGAAGGTAAGGGTATTTATTCAGCTTCAATTGGTAATAATTGTTTCTGTGCCTTCGTTTAGGAAGAGGGATAGTGGGAAGAGGCTAACAAAAAAAGCTAGTTTTACTGCTGTTGTTACTTTAGTAAGAGCTCAGTCGTTTTTTAGGGGGTTTGGGGTAAGGGTGGTGAGGAGTGGGTATGTGAGGAGGAAGAAGATAACAATTAGGCTTGATGTTATTATGATGGGGGTGTGGTGCATAGCTGCTACTTGGATTTGCACCAAGAGTTTTTGGTTCCTAAGACCAACGGATGAGCTGTTATCCTTTAGAAGCTTATTGGGCGAGGGAGCCTTGGAATTCAACCAAGGTGACGAAATGTTAGCAGTCTTCGTTGCTGCATGCCTCTCTCGGTGGACTAGAGGGTTTTAACCTCTGTTTTCAGAATCACAATCTAATGTTTTATATTAAACTAAGTCTACAGAAGTTTCAGCCCCAGATCAGTTCTGGTTTTGTAATAAGGAGAAGTAAGGGAATGAGGTGGAGGGTTATAAGGAGGTGTTCTCGGGAGTGAGTGGGGTCTAATGCAATAATGTGATTTGGTAGGGGGCCTCGTTGTGTTATTAAGAATAGGAAGAGGGAATAGCCAGCGGTGATAAGGGTGCCGGCTCCTGTTAGTACTAGTGTTCATCAAGATCAGTTAAATAAAGAGGTGATAATTATAAGTTCTCCTATTAGGTTAGGGAGCGGGGGGAGAGCCAGATTGGCAAGGCTAGCAATAAATCACCAGCAGGTTATTAAGGGAAGAATTATTTGGAGACCTCGGGCGAGGAGCATGGTTCGGCTGTGGGTGCGTTCGTAAGTGGTGTTTGCTAGACAGAAGAGGGCAGAAGAAGTTAGTCCGTGGGCAATTATAAGGATTAGGGCTCCGGTGAAACCTCAGGGTGTTTGGATAAGAATGCCTGCTGCGACTAAGCCTATGTGACTTACAGAGGAGTAGGCAATGAGGGATTTTAAGTCGGTCTGGCGTAGGCAAATAGAGCCGGTTATGATTACCCCTCATAGTGCAAGGATGATGAAGGGGTAGCTGAGTTCTTTGGTTAGTGGTTCTAGCACAATTATTATACGTATCATTCCGTAGCCCCCGAGTTTCAGAAGGACAGCAGCAAGAATTATGGAGCCTGCAATGGGGGCTTCAACATGGGCTTTTGGGAGTCAGAGGTGGGCCCCGTAAAGAGGTATTTTAACTAGAAAAGCTAGTAGGCATCCAGCTCATCAGAATTTGTCGGCGTAAGTTGAAAGTTCAATTGCAGGGGCGAATTGAAGGGTTAGTAGTGATAGGGATCCAGTATCATTTTGAAGGAGCAGTAAAGCTACTAGAAGGGGGAGAGAGCCGGCTAGAGTATAAAATAGGAAGTAGGTTCCTGCATTTAGTCGTTCAGTTTGGTTGCCTCATCGGGTGATGATAATTAGGGTGGGGATGAGGGTGGCTTCAAACATAACGTAAAATATAATTACTTCGGTAGCACTGAAGGCTAGAATGAGGAAGATTTGGAGGGATGTAAGTAGTGTGATATATATTCGTTGTCGATTGATGGGCTCTGGGGAAATATGGTTTTGGCTTGCAAGGATTATTAGTGGAAGGAGTCAGCAGGTGAGAACGAGGAGGGGAGTTGAGAGTGGGTCTGTTGCTATGTACTGGTTTATAAATGATCAGCCTGTCTCTGCTGGGGTATAGAATCAGGTTAAGCTAGTTAACGCAATAAGAAGGCTGTATGCGAGGGTGGTGGTTCAAAGCTGCTTGGGTTGGGAGGCCCAAGTGAGGGGGATAAGTATAATGGTTGGGATAAGAATTTTTAGCATTGTAGGAGGTTAAGGTTTTGGAGTCGATCGGTTCCATGTGTGCGGGCAGTGGCAACTAGAAGTGCTAGACCTGTGCCGGCTTCGCAGGCTGAGAAGGCTAGGAGGATTATAGGGGAGGGGGAGAAGTTTGTGGAGTCTAGTTGGAGCGTTCATAGAGAGAGGGCGATGTAAAGTGATAATATCATTCCTTCCAGGCAGAGGAGGGCCGAGAGGAGGTGTGTACGGTGAAAAGTTAGGCCTGTCAATCCTAAGGTAAAGGCTGCTGTAAAAGCAAAGTGGGTTGGGGTCATTAGGCAATTATGGACTTTCACCATAAATGTTTGAGCCGAAATCAAAGGTTTTATTTAAAACTAATTGCCTATTCGGCTCATTCTAGTCCGCCTTGTAGTCATTCATAAATTAAGCCCAAGGTTAGGAGGAGAAGGACGGCGGATGCTCAGGCAAAGGTTAGTAGGGGAGAAGATAGTTGGTCTCCTCATGGAAGGGGGAGTAGTAAGGCAATTTCTAGGTCGAAAAGAAGAAATAGGATGGCGACGAGAAAGAAGCGTATGGAGAATGGTAGGCGGGCGGATCCTAGTGGGTCAAATCCACATTCATATGGTGAAAGTTTTTCTTGGTCGGGTGTAATTTGGGGGAGTCAGAAAGAGACGATTGCCAGGATGGTGGAGAGAGCAGTAGCAATTATAATTACAGTTGCAATTAAGTTCATTATCTTTCCTTGGACTTTAACCAAGACTAGGTGATTGGAAGTCACATGTACTAGTTTAATACTAGAAAGATTATGAGCCTCATCAGTAGATAGAGATGTAAAGGAAAAGTCAGACTACGTCTACGAAGTGTCAGTATCAAGCAGCGGCTTCAAATCCAAAGTGGTGCTCGCGTGTGAAGTGGAATTGGATTTGTCGTGCAAGGCAAACGGCAAGGAATGTGGAGCCGATAATAACATGGAGGCCGTGGAAGCCAGTAGCTACAAAGAAGGTTGAGCCATAAACTCCGTCAGCGATTGTAAAGGGGGCTTCATAGTATTCTATAGCTTGAAGGAAAGTGAAGTAAAAGCCAAGTAGAATGGTTAGAGCGAGAGATTGGATGGCTTCTTTTCGATTACCCTCCATAATGCTATGGTGAGCTCAGGTTACTGTGACTCCGGAGGCAAGGAGGACGGCTGTGTTGAGTAGGGGGACTTCAAATGGGTCTAAGGTGGTAATACCTGTGGGGGGTCAGCAACCTCCTAGTTCTGGAGTGGGTGCTAAACTTGAATGGTAAAAAGCCCAGAAAAATCCGAGGAAAAAGAATACTTCGGAGGTGATGAAGAGGATTATACCGTAGCGGAGTCCTTTTTGGACAGGAGGAGTGTGGTGGCCTTGATATGTCCCTTCTCGGACGATGTCTCGTCATCATTGGTATATTGTTAATAGAAGAAGAACTGTGCCTAAGGCTATTAATGTTATAGTGTGGTAGTGTATTCAGATTGCTAGGCCTGATGTTATGAGTAGGGCGGCAACTGCCCCTGTAAGGGGCCAGGGGCTTGGGTCTACTATGTGGTATGCATGTGCTTGATGGGCCATTAGACGTTTTCTTGTAGGTAGAGGCTTACTAGTAGAACAAATACGTATGCTTGGATCATAGCCACGGCGACTTCAAGGAGAGTGAGAAGAAGTAGAAGAATTGATGTTATGATGGCCACTGCGGGTATCAGTGGTAAAAGAACGAAAGCGGCGGTTGCAATGAGTTGAATAAGGAGGTGGCCAGCTGTGAGGTTGGCTGTTAGTCGGACTCCAAGTGCTAAAGGTCGGATGAAAAGGCTGATAGTCTCGATAATAATTAAGATAGGAATTAAAAGTGTGGGAGTGCCTTCTGGCAGAAGGTGGGCTAGTGCGTGGTTTGGTTGGTAACGTAAGCCGATGAGTACAGTTGCTAGCCAGAGTGGTACTGCAAATGCTATATTGAGGGAAAGTTGGGTTGTAGGGGTAAAGGTGTAGGGGAGTAGGCCCAGCATATTAAGAGTAATAAGGAAGATTATAAGAGATGTGAGTAGTGTGGCTCATTTGTGGCCTTCTGGATTAATAGGGAGAAAAATTTGTTGGGTAAAGCTGTTAATAAACCAGTTTTGGAGGGTTAGCAGGCGGTTATTAAGTCATCGGGATGATGGTTTAGGAAATAAGGTTCAAGGAAGGGTTAGAGCTAGGGCGATTAAGGGGATTCCTAGGTGTGTGGGACTTATAAATTGGTCAAAAAAGCTTAGTGCCATGGTCAGTTTCAGGCTTCTGTTTGGGGCTTTTCTGTGCTTTGTGGGGTAGGTTCGTTTGGGGAAATGTGTGCTAAAACTTTAGGGGGAAGAAGGACTAAAAAGACTAATCACGAGAATACTAGGATTGCGAATCAGGGTGCAGGGTTTAATTGTGGCATGTTCGCTAAGGGTGGTTGGGGGTCACCAATCTTTAGCTTAAAAGGCTAACGCTATACCCTATTTAGCTTCTTAGCGAAGCGTCTTCAAGCATTAAGGAGGATCATGTTTCGAATTGTTCTAGAGGAACGGCTTCTACGACGATAGGCATAAAGCTGTGGTTTGCTCCGCAGATTTCGGAGCATTGTCCATAAAATACGCCAGGTCGAGATGCAATAAAGGCTGTTTGGTTAAGACGGCCAGGGACTGCGTCTATTTTTACGCCAAGAGAAGGAACTGCTCACGAGTGGAGTACGTCTTCGGCGGAGACTAATATACGGATGGGGGATTCTACCGGGACGACCATTCGGTGATCTGTGTCTAGGAGGCGGAACTGTCCGTTGGTCAAGTCTTGTGTGGGGATCATATAGGAGTCGAATGCTAATTCTTCGTAGTCGGTGTATTCATAACTTCAGTACCATTGGTGGCCCATGGCTTTAATTGTTAGATGGGGGTCGTTAATTTCGTCTATTAGGTAGAGGATACGAAGAGAAGGGAGAGCAATGAGGATGAGGATAAGAGCGGGAAGGATGGTTCAGATGATTTCGATTTCTTGGGAATCTAGGATATATTTATTAGTTAGCTTGGTAGTAATCATAGCTACAATGATATAAAGAACAAGAGTGCTAATTAAAAACACAATTATAAGGGCATGATCGTGAAAGTGAAGGAGCTCTTCTATTACGGGGGAAGCTGCGTCTTGAAATCCTAGTTGGGAGGGATGGGCCATTATGTCTAAGACACGCGGGGCTTTAACCCGCGATTCTGCCTTGACAAAGCAGTGTTATGGTCAGCTAACTAGTGTCTTATGAAGAAAGTGACAGAGCGGTCATGTGACTGGCTTGAAACCAATTTATGGGGGTTCGACTCCTCCCTTTCTCGCTAGTGCGTCAGCAGGAACAATGAATGGGGTTTTAAATTTTTTTGGTCGGGTTTGTTTAATTTGAACGAATGCGGGTTCTTCAAAGGTGTGGTATGGAGGAGGACAGCCGTGGAGTCATTCCACGTTTGTAGAGGTTAGTTCTACTCATAAGACTTCTCGTTTGGCTGCGAAAGCTTCTCAGATAATGAATAGGAACATAATTACTGCTACAAGGGATACAAGGGATCCCATAGAGGAGATTGTATTTCATAGAGTGTAAGCATCTGGATAGTCAGAGTATCGTCGAGGCATGCCAGCTAGGCCGAGGAAATGTTGTGGGAAGAAGGTAAGGTTGACTCCTAGGAATATTACTGCAAAGTGGACCTTGGTCCACATTGTGTGAAGGGTGTACCCTGTAAATAGGGGGAATCAGTGGACGAAAGCAGCTACAATGGCAAAGACAGCTCCTATAGAGAGGACATAGTGGAAGTGAGCTACCACGTAGTAAGTATCATGAAGGACAATATCTAGGGAGGAGTTGGCAAGAACAATTCCTGTTAGGCCTCCCACTGTAAATAAGAAGATGAATCCAAGGGCTCATAGGAGGGGAGTTTCTCATTTAATTACTCCTCCGTGAAGGGTGGCTAGTCAGCTGAAAACTTTCACACCAGTTGGGATGGCAATAATTATGGTGGCGGATGTAAAGTAGGCTCGTGTGTCCACATCCATGCCAACTGTAAACATGTGATGGGCTCAAACAATAAAGCCTAAGAGTCCGATGGCTATTATTGCTCAGACCATGCCCATATAGCCAAAAGGTTCTTGTTTGCCGGAGTAGTAGGCAACGATATGAGAGATTATACCGAATCCGGGGAGAATAAGAATATAAACTTCAGGGTGGCCAAAGAACCAGAATAAATGTTGATAGAGGATTGGGTCCCCTCCTCCTGCTGGGTCAAAAAATGTAGTATTTAAGTTACGATCAGTTAAGAGCATGGTAATTCCAGCGGCTAGGACTGGAAGGGAGAGAAGGAGAAGAACAGCAGTAATAAGGACAGCTCACACGAAAAGAGGAGTTTGGTATTGGGTGATAGCGGGAGGTTTTATGTTAATGATGGTTGTAATAAAGTTGATTGCTCCAAGGATCGAGGAAATTCCTGCCAGATGGAGCGAGAAAATGGTCAGATCTACGGAAGCTCCTGCATGGGCCAGGTTTCCTGATAGGGGAGGGTATACGGTTCATCCTGTGCCTGCACCTGCTTCGACGCCAGAAGAGGCCAGCAGAAGAAGGAATGAAGGGGGTAAAAGTCAGAAACTTATATTATTCATCCGAGGGAATGCTATGTCAGGGGCTCCGATCATGAGAGGAATCAGCCAGTTTCCAAACCCTCCAATCATAATTGGCATTACTATAAAGAAAATTATTACAAAGGCGTGCGCTGTGACGATAACATTATAAATCTGGTCGTCCCCTAGAAGAGCGCCTGGTTGGCTTAGCTCTGCTCGGATAAGCAGGCTTAGGGCTGTACCTACTATCCCGGCTCAGGCACCAAATACTAGATAGAGGGTGCCGATGTCTTTATGATTAGTCGAAAAGAATCAACGCGTGATTGCCACAGGTAAGATGGCTGAGTTTTTAAGCGGTGGCTTGTAGCCCCATAGACAGAGGTTTGAGTCCTCTTCTTACCAAGCCTTGAGGTGTTTTACATATTAGATTGCAAATCTGAAGAAGTAGGCTAACTGCCTACCGGGGCTTTCCCCGCCTCGCCCCGGTAGGCGGGGGAGGAGTAGACGGATGCTCGTTGGTTTGGGCGCTTAGCTGTTAACTAAGAGTTCGTAGGATCGAAGCCTGCCTGTCTAGGGAAAAGGCTTTAGCTTAATTAAAGTGTTTGCTTTGCACGCAGAAGATGTGGGTTAATGTCCCGCAAGTCTTAACAGGGGCTGGGTGATTCTCACTCCCGCTTAGGGCTTTGAAGGCCCTTGGTCTTAATGCTATCCTAAGCCCCTAGAAGGTTACTAGTGCCAGTGCGGCTGGGGTGAGTGGGAGGAGGCAGATTGTAGCGGAGGTTGAAATTGCTAGGGGGAGAGTTAGTTGGGAAGAGGGGAGGCGTCAAGGGGTTGTTCCGGGAAGGTTGTTGGGGGAAATTGTTAGAGTTATGGCATAGGATAGTCGTAAGTAGAAGTAGAGGCTAAGCAGGGCGGTGAGGGCTGCTATGGTGGCTGTTAGGGGGAGGTCTTGTTTGGTTAGTTCTTGGAGAATAAGTCATTTTGGTATAAAACCGGTTAGAGGGGGGAGCCCTCCTAGGGATAGGAGGATTAGGGGAGTGAGGGATGTAATTGTTGGGAATTTTGCTCATGAGGAGGCAAGTGTGTTAATGTTGGTTGACTTGTTTAGTTTAAAAACTAGGAATGTTGAGAATGTCATAATTATGTACGTAATAAGTGCAAGAAGTGTTAGGGAAGGAGAGAATTGGATAATTAAGATTATTCAGCCTAGGTGGGCAATAGAGGAGTAAGCGAGGATTTTACGTAGTTGGGTTTGGTTTAGTCCGCCTCATCCGCCAATTAGGGTGGAGGTCAGGCCTAACAGGATTAGGAGGGTGGAATTAGAGGGTTGGATTTGGAGGAGAAGAGAGAAGGGGGCAAGTTTTTGTCATGTGGAAAGAATGAGGCCTGTTGTGAGGTCTAGTCCTTGAAGTACATCAGGAAGTCATGCGTGAATAGGTGCTAGTCCAATTTTTAGTGCAAGGGCCATGGTAATGATTGTGGTCGGAAGGGGGTGGGATATTTGTTGAATGTCTCATTGTCCTGTAAGTCAAGCGTTTGTAACGCTTGCAAATAATAGTATTGCAGCTGCAGTTGCTTGTGTGAGGAAATATTTTGTGGTAGCTTCAACTGCTCGTGGGTGGTGGTGTTGAGCTATTAGTGGAATAATGGCTAGGGTGTTGATTTCAAGGCCTATTCAGGCTAGAAGTCAGTGTGTGCTTGCGAAAGTAGTCATGGTTCCCATGCCTATACCAAAGATCAGGATGGTTAAGATGTAAGGGCTCATTAGTAAAAGAAGGATTTTAACCAACATTTTTGGGGTATGGGCCCAAAAGCTTAATTAGCTGATTTTACTAGGAAGTGGTGTAGTGGAAGCACTAAGAGTTTTGATCTCTTCGGGTAGGGTTCAAATCCCTTCTTTCTAAGGAGCTGGAGGGACTTTAACCCTCATAATTCACTCTATCAAAGTGGCCCTTTGTTTCAGGCACAGTTCCGGGGTTAGAGTTGGGGAGGAAGACCGGTGAGTGCAATTGGAAGGGCTAAGTGTCAGATTACTAGGGCTAGTGTCAGGGGTAAAAAGTTTTTTCAGATGAGATGTATGAGTTGATCATATCGGAACCGGGGGTAGGAAGCTCGGACTCATAAAAATACGACGGAGAGGAAGGCTGCTTTGGTTATTAGGTTGATTGAGGTGAGCTCTGGGGTGGAGTGTGAGAGGGAGGCTCCTAAGAAAAGTGTGGCGGATAATGTATTTATGAGGAGAATGTTGGCATATTCTGCTAAGAAGAATAATGCAAATGGGCCCCCTGCGTATTCTACGTTGAAACCTGAGACTAGTTCTGATTCTCCTTCGGTTAGGTCGAATGGTGCTCGGTTAGTTTCTGCTAGTGTGGAAATAAATCATATTGCGGCTAAGGGCCAAGCTGGTAAGATAAGTCATGTGCTTTCTTGGGCTACGCTAAAGGTTTGGAGGGTGAAGCCTCCAGTGAAGATAATGGTGTTTAATAGGATGAGACCAAGGCTGACTTCATAAGAAATGGTTTGGGCGACTGCTCGTAGGGCTCCAATTAGGGCGTATTTGGAGTTGGAAGCCCAGCCGGATCCGAGAATAGAGTAGACTGCTAGGCTGGAGATGGCTAAGATAAATAGGATGCCTAGGTTTAGGTCTGCTATCGGGAAGGGTATGGGTATTGGTGTTCAGAGCACTAAGGCTAGGGTGAGGGCAAGTATGGGGGTGAAGAGAAAGAGAATTGGGGATGAGGTGGATGGTCGTACTGGCTCTTTTATAAAAAGTTTTAGCCCATCTGCAATGGGTTGGAGGAGGCCGTAGGGTCCTACGATATTTGGGCCTTTTCGGAGTTGTATGTAACCTAAAACTTTTCGTTCCACGAGGGTAAGAAGGGCGACAGCTAGGAGGACAAATACAATGAGGATTAAGGGGTTGAGGATGTGAGTGATAATTGTTGAGATCATAGCTAGGAAGAGGATTTGAACCTCTGTATAAAGGGTTTAATTCTTTTGCAGTTGACCGGGCTCTGCCATCTTAGCATGCTATTGTCTATAGCGAGGGATTATGCCCTCTTACTTATTTTAGTTGGTTTCATTAGGTGGGGGTGAGGCGTACTTAGGGTATTGGCCTCCTCTCCTCGGTCCTTTCGTACTAGAGAAGATCATAACATAGATAGAAACTGACCTGGATTACTCCGGTCTGAACTCAGATCACGTAGGACTTTAATCGTTGAACAAACGAACCCTTAATAGCGGCTGCACCATTAGGATGTCCTGATCCAACATCGAGGTCGTAAACCCTCTTGTCGATATGAGCTCTAAAAGAGGATTGCGCTGTTATCCCTGGGGTAACTCGGTCCGTTGATCGGCGTGGGTGGCCGGATCTGTTTAAAAAAGATTGGTCAGAAGTTCTGTTAATTTGAGCTGTGGCTCTTGGTTTTGGGAGTGTAGTACTCCTATTCCACATGGAGGTTTTTTGTTTCTCCGAGGTCGCCCCAACCAAAGACATTAGAGCAGGAATCCAATGAGTTTAATCCCTTAGGAGGGGTGTTTAACATGGTCTGTCTTGGTGTCTAAAGCTCCACAGGGTCTTCTCGTCTTATGGTGTTATTCCCGCTTCTGCACGGGAAGATCAATTTCATTGACTGGAAAAAGGAGACAGTTAAGCCCTCGTCATGCCATTCATACAGGTCTCCATTTAAAAGACAAGTGATTGCGCTACCTTCGCACGGTCAAAGTACCGCGGCCGTTAAACTCATGGTCACGGGGCAGGCGGGACCTCTTATAGTCGGGTCTCAAGAGGCGGTGTTTTTGGTAAACAGGCGAGGCTTTGAGTGTATTTGCCGAGTTCCTTCTTTTTCTTTTAGTCTTTCCCTGTGTGCACGCCAGTGTGGGGTTAACGGTAGAATTGTTGGGTGTTTTTCTTGTTGTTTGGGTTTTTACTCAGTGCCCTCTTCGCTTGGGGCCGTTAAGATTCGGTGGGAGGTCCGTTCCGATTTACACGTGTGCAGGGAGAGAGGTAAGTACTCTCTTATTACTCATATTAGCATAATCGCTCCCATGGGGGCATGGGACGGCCTGGTAGGTTTAGGGGTTTAAGATTTGTTATCAGTATTATAGGGGTTTGTTTACGCTCGAGCTTTAACGCTTTCCACGGGGATGGCTGCTTTTAGGCCCACTCCAGCGTTTTTCCTTGAGATGATTGTGATCTTTATCCTCCTGGAAAAGTTGTGTCTTGTTTCAAAGGGGCTGTACCCCCTTTGACTAACTCTCTTGATTTCTTCTGGTCTCAGGGATAGGCAGGGAAAAGACAGGTTGAGGGAAGAATTTTAGAGGCTGAACTCATATCCAATTCACAGGCAACCAGCTATAACTAGATTCGGTAGGTCTATCACCTCTACTCAAAGCTCTTCCCACTCTTTTGCCACAGAGACGGGTGTGCCCTTATAGTTAGGCTGTCTTGGAGTAGCTCATCTAGTTTCGGGGTGTCAAACTAAAATTCTTTTTGCTTGGGGGGTACTGGCTAAATCATGATGCAAAAGGTACGAGGGCGAGTCTCTGCTTTTTGGGGCTTTACTGGGTTATTTCATTTCTCTTTCAGCTTTCCCTTGCGGTACTTTCTCTATTGCTCTTAATTCCTTTTCTGTCGCCCATACTTAGGGGGAAAAATGGTTTGTTTTTTGGGTTGAAGTGTTTTAGGGGGTATAGATGGGGTAATGTTGGTTTTGTTAGGGTGGGCTAGCTATTGAGCGTCAGGGCGGCCCGGTTTGCACGGGCGACTTCTCAGTGTAAGGGAGATACTTTATCTGTGCTTAGCTACACCCTGATTTTTCCAAGTGCACCTTCCGGTACACTTACCATGTTACGACTTGCCTCCCCTATCGCAGGTGGGGGTTTTAGGAATGAATTTTTGTTTAGCTTGGGGAGAGTGACGGGCGGTGTGTGCGCGCTTAAGTGGCCGATTCAGTAGAACACTCTGTTTTCTACTTACTACTAAATCCTCCTTCTAATGCTCGTTTCAGAATCATTATTCGTATTTCCTTGTTTAGGAAATGTAGCCCATCTCATCCCCTCTCATTAGCTACACCTCGACCTGACGTACTGGGCTGTGCCAATTTTGCTTACTATGGTTCCCTCAAAGGGTGAGCTGACGACGGCGGTATATAGGCGGGAAAGACAAGGGAGGGTGAGGTTTAACGGGGATTATCGGTTATTGGACAGGCTCCTCTAGATGGATGTTAAGCACCGCCAAGTCCTTTGGGTTTTAAGCTGGTGCTCGTAGTACCCGGGCGGATAGCGGGTGTAGTAGGCTATCAAAGTTTACGGCTGAGCATAATGGGGTATCTAATCCCGGTTTGTTTCTCAGCTTTCGTGGGGTCAGGGGGGATAAAGCCACTTTCGTGGTGGGGCTTCATACCTTCGAAGAACGTATGACAGTCTTGTAGGCGTTCGGCTTTAATCTAAAAATTTCCTTAACCACTCTTTACGCCGGTGTCTGTCAACTTGAGCCTCTCGTATAACCGCGGTGGCTGGCACGAGTTTTACCGGCTCTCTTTGCCTTAATTAAGTCAAGCTTGCACTTATGGCTTAATGTTTATCACTGCTGAAATCCCTTGGGGGTGTGGCTAAGCAAGGTGTCGTGGGCTAGCGTTGACTGTGCCTGATACCGGCTCCTTGTCTTCAAACAGAAAACTGTAGGGCATTCTCACGGGGGTGCGGATACTTGCATGTGTAAATTTAGCAAGAGCTGACAGTAAAGTCAGGACCAAGCCTTTGTGCAATCGGGACCACTCTAGGGTCCATCTTAACGTCTTCAAGGTTACGCTTTAAGCTAAGCTACGTTTGCAAAATAGTAAAGCATTATCAATGATATAAATATATAAATGCTGGTGGCTCTGGTGGGCGTTCAGTAGGGGCATTGCTAAGCTTTATGGGTAAGAGTGTTTATAGCGGTGCAAAGCATTATCAATGATATAAATATATAAATGCTGGTGGCTCTGGTGGGCGTTCAGTAGGGGCATTGCTAAGCTTTATGGGTAAGAGTGTTTATAGCGGTGCAAAGCATTATCAATGATATAAATATATAAATGCTGGTGGCTCTGGTGGGCGTTCAGTAGGGGCATTGCTAAGCTTTATGGGTAAGAGTGTTTATAGCGGTGCAAAGCATTATCAATGATATAAATATATAAATGCTGGTGGCTCTGGTGGGCGTTCAGTAGGGGCATTGCTAAGCTTTATGGGTAAGAGTGTTTATAGCGGTGCAAAGCATTATCAATGATATAAATATATAAATGCTGGTGGCTCTGGTGGGCGTTCAGTAGGGGCATTGCTAAGCTTTATGGGTAAGAGTGTTTATAGCGGTGCAAAGCATTATCAATGATATAAATATATAAATGCTGTGTAGAGTTCTGTTTTGTATCACTTGAGGTTTGTTCCTGTTTTCGGGGGGTTTCAGGAGTGTTAAGAATCTCAGGAGTGGAGGGGGGTAGGGGGGTTTTACGCGAAAATAAGCAGGGGGAGATAAAGATTTAAAGGGTATCGTAGACCAGTGTATGTCCGGGAAGACAGTAGTGTACTTAAGAGTCCACAGTCCTTTTTATCATGAAAACGGATTTACGTCGAACAAGATGATTATGTTCAACCTTACTGCTTATTTCTATTTGCACTCTGGGATGTCAGATGAAAGGAGAAAAAAAATAGAAAACCCCCTATCCTCTGGAAAGAAGGCCCGGCATGTTGGGTAACGGATTAAATGGTTGACAGCATTAACCTATGTAAGCGTCAAGGAAAGAATGAGGAGTAATATCAATTTATGGCCCTGAAATAGGAACCAAATGCCAGGAATAATTCATTCATTGCAACCCTTATGATTTCTGTCCTTGACCATCAATAACCGTGAACATTCAGAAATCAACTGATGGTGGGCTCTTACTGCATCGGTATTTGTCTTGAAGAGATGTTGAGTACTTGGTTTGTCTAGACCAATGAGTATGTAACGGTTAGGTCTTAAATTTCGCTTTGTACTTACTTAAATTTTTGGGCTCTTACAAGGTTTATGGACTTAGAATCATTAAAATGTCTTGGTACAAGAATGTTCTTGATTTAAATGTTAGTTAAACTTAAGCTTATGTACTGAGATATCCATGATGTTACTATTTAAATTTATGGTGAAAGTACATACATAGTAATATAAAAATATACATACATTAAAAAATTTAAAACTAGCATTGCTATAAATTAAAAACTATCATTGCTATAAATTAAAAACTATCATTGCTATAAATTAAAAACTATCATTGCTATAAATTAAAAACTATCATTGCTATAAATTAAAAACTATCATTGCTATAAATTAAAAACTATCATTGCTATAACTGCTATACAATAATAATTGCTGTAACAAAGAATAGTTTAAACAGAATACTAGCTTTGGGAGTTAGAGGCGGGGGTTTGATTCCCTCTTCCTTGACATTAGCAGTAGGAGGGATTTTAACCCTCGACATCCGGTTTACAAGACCGGCGCTCTGATACTGAGCTACTATTGCATTGCCAGTCGAGGATGTTATTTTCTAATCAGCTAATTGTTGGGGTGATGATAATGAAGAGAGAGAAGTATAGAAGTGACGCAATTTGGCCGATGATAATGAAGGGGTGTTCGACTGGCATTCCTCCGATTCAGGTAAGGATTATCACGTCTGCAACGAGAAGTCAAAAGAGGAACTGTGTGAGGGGCCGGAATGTTAGGCTTCGTTGTTTGGATGTATGTAAAATAGGAACTAATATAAGTACTAGGATTGAGGCTAGTAAGGCTAGGACACCGCCTAGTTTATTAGGAATTGAGCGTAGGATTGCGTAGGCAAATAGGAAGTACCATTCTGGTTTGATATGAGGTGGAGTCACTATGGGGTTGGCAGGAGTGAAGTTATCAGGATCTCCAAGGAGGTTGGGGGCAAATAGTGCTAGGGAAATTAGTGCTAATAGCAGAATTGCAAAGCCTAGGACATCTTTGTAAGAAAAGTAGGGGTGGAAAGAGATTTTGTCCGCGTCGGAGTTTAGGCCAGTTGGGTTGTTGGATCCTGTTTCATGGAGGAAAATTAAGTGAACGAGGGTTATAGCCACGATAACAAAGGGAAAGAGGAAGTGGAAGGCGAAGAATCGAGTGAGGGTGGCGTTATCAACTGAGAAGCCCCCTCAGATTCATTGAACTAGGGCGTTACCAACATAAGGAAAAGCGGACAGGAGGTTTGTAATTACGGTAGCGCCTCAGAGGGATATTTGGCCTCATGGGAGTACATAGCCTACGAAAGCAGTTATCATTACTAGAAGAAGCAGAATTACCCCTACGTTTCATGTCTCTTTATGAAGGAATGAGCCGTAGTAGAGACCTCGTCCGATGTGAAGGTAGATGCAGATAAAGAAGAATGATGCGCCGTTAGCGTGTATGTTTCGGATGAGTCACCCGTAGTTAACGTCTCGGCAGATGTGGGTAACGGAGGAGAAGGCTGTGGCAATGTCCGATGTATAATGTATGGCAAGGAATAGGCCTGTAAGGATTTGGGCGGCCAAGCAGAGTCCTAGGAGGGAGCCAAAGTTCCATCAGATAGAAATGTTGACTGGTGTGGGGAGATCGATTACTGCATCGTTTGCTGCTTTAAGTAGGGGGTGGGTTTTTCGGAGGTTGGCCATTAGCGTTCTTGTAGTTGAATAACAACGGTGGTTTTTCAAGCCATTAGTCCTGGTTAAAGTCCTGGCAGGAATTAATGGCTAATTTTCTGTTATTATATATGTTTGGATTTGTTACGGGAATGGTAGGGGTGGCTTCTAATCCGTCTCCCTATTTTGCTGCTTTTTGGTTGGTGTTGGTTGCAGCGATAGGGTGCCTAATATTGTCATCTCAGGGAGGGTGTTTTTTGTCTTTAGTTTTGTTTTTAGTATATCTGGGTGGCATGCTCGTTGTATTCGCGTTCGCGGCGGCGTTGTCCGCTGAACGGTATCCGTACGGATGGGGAAGTTGAGCCGTCCTTCGGTTAGTATTGCTGTATGCCTCAGTTGTTATGGGATCTTTGTACTTATTAAGTGGAGAATGATATGGGGTTTATGGGGTTTCAGCTGATGAGTTTGCCGAATTTTCGTTGTTTCGAGGGGACACAGCTGGGGTGGCTTTAATGTATTCGGCTGGCGGGGGGATGTTAGTTTTAGCAGCGTGAGTTTTACTTTTAACTTTATTTGTAGTCTTGGAGTTAACGCGAGGGTTGAGTCGAGGAGCACTTCGTGCTGTTTAGATTAGGAGGAGAGCGATTATAAGAACAAGGCTAAGGAAGAAATAGGAGAGGTAGGTTTTAATTATTCCTTGTTGGATGTTAGCTGTAGCTGTGATTAGCGGGGAGTTAAGGGAGGTAATTGCTTTAGGTCCTGTTTTTTCTAATCAAGTTTGATCTACTATTTGGGTTGCAATAGTTTGCCCAAGGATTAAGTTTAGTTTTGGGGTGAAGCGGTGAATGATTGCTGGGAAGAATCCAAGTATGTTAGAAAAGTGGTGGGTGGGCAGGTTGGGGGTGATTTTAAATTGTTTGCTGGTTAAGGAGGCTAGCTCTAGGGCAATTAATACTCCGATAATCGTAACGGTGAGGGCGGCTAATTTTAGAATGGGAGGCATAGATATAATGGGTGTTTTTAGGGGGGTGATATGGGAAGTAATTAAGAGGCCAGCGATGATGCTTCCTCAGGCTAAGCGCTCGATGGGATTAATTACTGCAGGGTTATTTTCGTTAATTGGGGAAAGTGGGTTGAATCGAGGGTATCCTATGGATACAAAGAAAATAACTCGTAGACTGTAGATGGCTGTGAAGGAGGTAGCGATTAGGGTAAGAGTCAGGGCCCAGGCGTTTAGGTAAGAGTTATTCAGTGCTTCAATGATAGCATCTTTGGAAAAGAAGCCGGCTAGGAAGGGAGTGCCCGTGAGGGCAAGGCTGGCGATGGTTATACAGGAGGATGTGAAGGGAGTGAGGTGATGTATTCCTCCTATTTTTCGGATGTCTTGTTCATCATTAAGGCTGTGGATAATTGAGCCAGAACAGAGGAATAGCATGGCTTTAAAGAAAGCGTGGGTGCAGATATGGAGGAAGGCAAGTTGGGGCTGGTTTAGGCCGATTGTAACCATTATTAGGCCTAGTTGGCTTGATGTGGAGAATGCGACAATTTTTTTGATATCATTCTGGGTAAGGGCGCAGGTTGCGGTAAATAATGTGGTAAGTGCGCCGAGACAGAGGCAGGTAGTGAGGGCGGTTGGGTTGTTTTCTATTATTGGACTCATTCGAATAAGAAGAAAGATACCTGCGACGACTATTGTGCTAGAGTGTAGGAGGGCAGAGACCGGTGTGGGGCCTTCTATGGCTGAGGGCAGTCATGGATGAAGCCCAAATTGGGCTGATTTGCCAGTGGCGGCAAGAATTAGGCCAAGAAGGGGGAAGGTGAGGTCCATGTCTTTGGAGACAGCAAAGATTTGTTGTATTTCTCATGAGTTTAGGTTGGTTGCAGTTCATGCTATGGTAAAGATTAGGCCAATATCTCCTACTCGGTTGTAGAGGACGGCTTGAAGGGCTGCGGTGTTTGCGTCTGCTCGGCCGTATCATCAGCCAATAAGAAGAAAGGATATAATTCCAACACCCTCTCAGCCGATGAACAGCTGGAATATGTTATTCGCTGTGACTAGAATAATTATTGCAATAAGGAAGGTTAGGAGGTATTTAAAGAAGCGATTTATGAATGGGTCTGCGTGCATGTATCAGGAGGCGAATTCGAGGATGGATCATGTAACGTACAGGGCAATCGGGGTGAAGATAATTGAGTAAAGGTCGAATTTAAGGCTGATATTTACGTCGAAGGTAAGGGTATTTATTCAGCTTCAATTGGTAATAATTGTTTCTGTGCCTTCGTTTAGGAAGAGGGATAGTGGGAAGAGGCTAACAAAAAAAGCTAGTTTTACTGCTGTTGTTACTTTAGTAAGAGCTCAGTCGTTTTTTAGGGGGTTTGGGGTAAGGGTGGTGAGGAGTGGGTATGTGAGGAGGAAGAAGATAACAATTAGGCTTGATGTTATTATGATGGGGGTGTGGTGCATAGCTGCTACTTGGATTTGCACCAAGAGTTTTTGGTTCCTAAGACCAACGGATGAGCTGTTATCCTTTAGAAGCTTATTGGGCGAGGGAGCCTTGGAATTCAACCAAGGTGACGAAATGTTAGCAGTCTTCGTTGCTGCATGCCTCTCTCGGTGGACTAGAGGGTTTTAACCTCTGTTTTCAGAATCACAATCTAATGTTTTATATTAAACTAAGTCTACAGAAGTTTCAGCCCCAGATCAGTTCTGGTTTTGTAATAAGGAGAAGTAAGGGAATGAGGTGGAGGGTTATAAGGAGGTGTTCTCGGGAGTGAGTGGGGTCTAATGCAATAATGTGATTTGGTAGGGGGCCTCGTTGTGTTATTAAGAATAGGAAGAGGGAATAGCCAGCGGTGATAAGGGTGCCGGCTCCTGTTAGTACTAGTGTTCATCAAGATCAGTTAAATAAAGAGGTGATAATTATAAGTTCTCCTATTAGGTTAGGGAGCGGGGGGAGAGCCAGATTGGCAAGGCTAGCAATAAATCACCAGCAGGTTATTAAGGGAAGAATTATTTGGAGACCTCGGGCGAGGAGCATGGTTCGGCTGTGGGTGCGTTCGTAAGTGGTGTTTGCTAGACAGAAGAGGGCAGAAGAAGTTAGTCCGTGGGCAATTATAAGGATTAGGGCTCCGGTGAAACCTCAGGGTGTTTGGATAAGAATGCCTGCTGCGACTAAGCCTATGTGACTTACAGAGGAGTAGGCAATGAGGGATTTTAAGTCGGTCTGGCGTAGGCAAATAGAGCCGGTTATGATTACCCCTCATAGTGCAAGGATGATGAAGGGGTAGCTGAGTTCTTTGGTTAGTGGTTCTAGCACAATTATTATACGTATCATTCCGTAGCCCCCGAGTTTCAGAAGGACAGCAGCAAGAATTATGGAGCCTGCAATGGGGGCTTCAACATGGGCTTTTGGGAGTCAGAGGTGGGCCCCGTAAAGAGGTATTTTAACTAGAAAAGCTAGTAGGCATCCAGCTCATCAGAATTTGTCGGCGTAAGTTGAAAGTTCAATTGCAGGGGCGAATTGAAGGGTTAGTAGTGATAGGGATCCAGTATCATTTTGAAGGAGCAGTAAAGCTACTAGAAGGGGGAGAGAGCCGGCTAGAGTATAAAATAGGAAGTAGGTTCCTGCATTTAGTCGTTCAGTTTGGTTGCCTCATCGGGTGATGATAATTAGGGTGGGGATGAGGGTGGCTTCAAACATAACGTAAAATATAATTACTTCGGTAGCACTGAAGGCTAGAATGAGGAAGATTTGGAGGGATGTAAGTAGTGTGATATATATTCGTTGTCGATTGATGGGCTCTGGGGAAATATGGTTTTGGCTTGCAAGGATTATTAGTGGAAGGAGTCAGCAGGTGAGAACGAGGAGGGGAGTTGAGAGTGGGTCTGTTGCTATGTACTGGTTTATAAATGATCAGCCTGTCTCTGCTGGGGTATAGAATCAGGTTAAGCTAGTTAACGCAATAAGAAGGCTGTATGCGAGGGTGGTGGTTCAAAGCTGCTTGGGTTGGGAGGCCCAAGTGAGGGGGATAAGTATAATGGTTGGGATAAGAATTTTTAGCATTGTAGGAGGTTAAGGTTTTGGGGTCGATCGGTTCCATGTGTGCGGGCAGTGGCAACTAGAAGTGCTAGACCTGTGCCGGCTTCGCAGGCTGAGAAGGCTAGGAGGATTATAGGGGAGGGGGAGAAGTTTGTGGAGTCTAGTTGGAGCGTTCATAGAGAGAGGGCGATGTAAAGTGATAATATCATTCCTTCCAGGCAGAGGAGGGCCGAGAGGAGGTGTGTACGGTGAAAAGTTAGGCCTGTCAATCCTAAGGTAAAGGCTGCTGTAAAAGCAAAGTGGGTTGGGGTCATTAGGCAATTATGGACTTTCACCATAAATGTTTGAGCCGAAATCAAAGGTTTTATTTAAAACTAATTGCCTATTCGGCTCATTCTAGTCCGCCTTGTAGTCATTCATAAATTAAGCCCAAGGTTAGGAGGAGAAGGACGGCGGATGCTCAGGCAAAGGTTAGTAGGGGAGAAGATAGTTGGTCTCCTCATGGAAGGGGGAGTAGTAAGGCAATTTCTAGGTCGAAAAGAAGAAATAGGATGGCGACGAGAAAGAAGCGTATGGAGAATGGTAGGCGGGCGGATCCTAGTGGGTCAAATCCACATTCATATGGTGAAAGTTTTTCTTGGTCGGGTGTAATTTGGGGGAGTCAGAAAGAGACGATTGCCAGGATGGTGGAGAGAGCAGTAGCAATTATAATTACAGTTGCAATTAAGTTCATTATCTTTCCTTGGACTTTAACCAAGACTAGGTGATTGGAAGTCACATGTACTAGTTTAATACTAGAAAGATTATGAGCCTCATCAGTAGATAGAGATGTAAAGGAAAAGTCAGACTACGTCTACGAAGTGTCAGTATCAAGCAGCGGCTTCAAATCCAAAGTGGTGCTCGCGTGTGAAGTGGAATTGGATTTGTCGTGCAAGGCAAACGGCAAGGAATGTGGAGCCGATAATAACATGGAGGCCGTGGAAGCCAGTAGCTACAAAGAAGGTTGAGCCATAAACTCCGTCAGCGATTGTAAAGGGGGCTTCATAGTATTCTATAGCTTGAAGGAAAGTGAAGTAAAAGCCAAGTAGAATGGTTAGAGCGAGAGATTGGATGGCTTCTTTTCGATTACCCTCCATAATGCTATGGTGAGCTCAGGTTACTGTGACTCCGGAGGCAAGGAGGACGGCTGTGTTGAGTAGGGGGACTTCAAATGGGTCTAAGGTGGTAATACCTGTGGGGGGTCAGCAACCTCCTAGTTCTGGAGTGGGTGCTAAACTTGAATGGTAAAAAGCCCAGAAAAATCCGAGGAAAAAGAATACTTCGGAGGTGATGAAGAGGATTATACCGTAGCGGAGTCCTTTTTGGACAGGAGGAGTGTGGTGGCCTTGATATGTCCCTTCTCGGACGATGTCTCGTCATCATTGGTATATTGTTAATAGAAGAAGAACTGTGCCTAAGGCTATTAATGTTATAGTGTGGTAGTGTATTCAGATTGCTAGGCCTGATGTTATGAGTAGGGCGGCAACTGCCCCTGTAAGGGGCCAGGGGCTTGGGTCTACTATGTGGTATGCATGTGCTTGATGGGCCATTAGACGTTTTCTTGTAGGTAGAGGCTTACTAGTAGAACAAATACGTATGCTTGGATCATAGCCACGGCGACTTCAAGGAGAGTGAGAAGAAGTAGAAGAATTGATGTTATGATGGCCACTGCGGGTATCAGTGGTAAAAGAACGAAAGCGGCGGTTGCAATGAGTTGAATAAGGAGGTGGCCAGCTGTGAGGTTGGCTGTTAGTCGGACTCCAAGTGCTAAAGGTCGGATGAAAAGGCTGATAGTCTCGATAATAATTAAGATAGGAATTAAAAGTGTGGGAGTGCCTTCTGGCAGAAGGTGGGCTAGTGCGTGGTTTGGTTGGTAACGTAAGCCGATGAGTACAGTTGCTAGCCAGAGTGGTACTGCAAATGCTATATTGAGGGAAAGTTGGGTTGTAGGGGTAAAGGTGTAGGGGAGTAGGCCCAGCATATTAAGAGTAATAAGGAAGATTATAAGAGATGTGAGTAGTGTGGCTCATTTGTGGCCTTCTGGATTAATAGGGAGAAAAATTTGTTGGGTAAAGCTGTTAATAAACCAGTTTTGGAGGGTTAGCAGGCGGTTATTAAGTCATCGGGATGATGGTTTAGGAAATAAGGTTCAAGGAAGGGTTAGAGCTAGGGCGATTAAGGGGATTCCTAGGTGTGTGGGACTTATAAATTGGAAAAAAAAGCTTAGTGCCATGGTCAGTTTCAGGCTTCTGTTTGGGGCTTTTCTGTGCTTTGTGGGGTAGGTTCGTTTGGGGAAATGTGTGCTAAAACTTTAGGGGGAAGAAGGACTAAAAAGACTAATCACGAGAATACTAGGATTGCGAATCAGGGTGCAGGGTTTAATTGTGGCATGTTCGCTAAGGGTGGTTGGGGGTCACCAATCTTTAGCTTAAAAGGCTAACGCTATACCCTATTTAGCTTCTTAGCGAAGCGTCTTCAAGCATTAAGGAGGATCATGTTTCGAATTGTTCTAGAGGAACGGCTTCTACGACGATAGGCATAAAGCTGTGGTTTGCTCCGCAGATTTCGGAGCATTGTCCATAAAATACGCCAGGTCGAGATGCAATAAAGGCTGTTTGGTTAAGACGGCCAGGGACTGCGTCTATTTTTACGCCAAGAGAAGGAACTGCTCACGAGTGGAGTACGTCTTCGGCGGA